>CM066047.1:75606681-75652802 GCA_033557465.1 Ichthyophis bannanicus
TCGTGTTAACAGGAGAGTCATCGACCGCGAAGCGTAGCCGTGATTCACCCGTCGGACGGATCGTCGGTGCGAGTTCATCGTGCGGTACGGGCTCGCCCTCTGTTATTACTAAACAAGAAGAGGACCGGGATCCGCTCCATACCGCCGATCCTCATCTGCCGCCACGCGCGCGTAGAGTTAGATCTCTTCCGTGTGCACAGCAGCCTCCGTCCGCCAAAGCCAGCGCTCCTCCACGGATCATCGTCGGCGCGAGTTCATCGTGCGGTACGGGCTCGCCCTCTGTTATTATTAAACAAGAAGAGGACCGGGATCTGCTCGATACTCATCTGCCGCCACGCGCGTGTAGAGTTAGACCTCGTCTGCGTGCACAGCAGCCTCCGTCCGCCAAAACCAGCCCTCCTCCAAGCATCACCGTCAGCGCGAGTTCATCGTGCGTTATGGGCTCGCCCTCTGTTATTACTATACCAGAAGTGGACCGGGATCTTCTCGTTTATCTCTTCGTATCCGATCCTCATCTGGCCGCAACGCGCGTGTATAGTTCGACCTCGTCTGCGTGCACAGCATCCTCCTTCTGCCAAAACCAGCCCTCCTCCGAGCGTCTCAATCCACCAAACTCGTTTTTTTTCCCCAAGCGCAACGGTATACAAACCGAACTGCTCACATCTACATCACTGCCGCATCTAACCTAACCTGAAAGATTGAAGTTGTGACACGTTTGCAGAACATAGTCCTCTGAGATCCTAAATGAGCCTCATGGCGTCAACGTACACCCGAGCGAAGATGATGCGTTCGTTTAGGGCGCGAGGTTCGGCACCACATGTTTTTTCTCTACAGAGATCAAGATCCACACGTTCGCGTCTCGTCCGTCTCGTTATAGTCCGATACGCGAAGATCACGCCATCACGGCTCCGGTTCCGTGCGCAGGACACAAGACCCTCTAATTTGTTCTGCCACCCCTACTCACGAGCCTCTCCATCACCACGGACAGGGGAATTCCCTTGGAAAGCATGCGCGCGGGTCACGGAACCACTATCATCGTCCATCATCACATCAGCGACAGACCGGGCTCGCCGGCGGCGGCCTTCCGGTCCCATCGATTCTCAAGAGCTTCGGGACATGACGCTTAAGCGACGAACAAAAGGCAGGTCGTTACGCCGGCGCACATTTCTCCGCAGCGTTTGGAGACTCCGCACGCGACATGTTTCGTTCGGATTTGCCGCGAAGATCCGCGCCCCCCCCAATCGCACACTCCGGTGGCGGGTCGAGATGGAAGGGCAAGACACTTTATTAATCCTTTTTCCAGCCGCCTTTAGCGATAAGCACATAGAGCTCTTATCGCCGCAGACGACGGCAATCTCTTGCAAGCCTGCGCCAGCCACGGCGGATATAATACCGACAGATGGGCTCGCCCGGTCCCAACACTGGCCCGGCGTTCCAGAGTCCCCATCGATTCTCAAGAGCTTCGGGACATACGCTTAAGCTGACGAAGCGGTCGTTAACCGCCGAGCGCACATTTTCCTTTCTTTTCGCATGATTCGTTCGGTTTATCCGCACATAGTGTCTCGTCCGAAGCGCGAAGATCGAGCCATCGCTCCTCCGCTCCGTGCGGTGGGGTCGAGGAACACTTTATTAATCGTCTTCCTGCCGCCTTCAGCGAAGAGCTCTTCTCGCCGCAGATGACGGATCTCTTGGAAGCGTGCGCGGTCACGGCGGAAACGTCACGACAGATGGGCTCGCCGCCAGCGGCGGCGTTCAGTCCCATCGATTCTCAAGAGCTTCGGAACATACGCTTCGGCGAAGAAGCGGTCGTTACGCCGGCGCATATTTCTCCGCGGCGTTCGGATACGCACCTCCTGTCTCGTCCGATGCGCGAAGATCGCGCCGTCGCGCCTCCGGTCCGTGCGGTGGTTGGGGGGAAGGGGGCGAGAAACTTTATTAATCTTTTTACCGCCGCCTTCAGCGAACGAGCTCTTCTCGCCGCAGACGACGGATCCCTTGGAAGCGTGCGCGGTCACGGCGGATACGTCACGACAGATGGGCTCACCGCCGGCGGCTTTCGGTCCCGTCGATTCTCAAGAGCTTCGGAACATACGCTTCTGCGAAGAAGCGGTCGTTCCGCCGGCGCCTATTTCTCCGCGGCGTTCGGATCCACGCGTCGTGTCTCTCGTCCGATGCGCGAAGATCGCACCGTCGCGCCTCCAGTCTGTGGTGCGTGGTGGGGGGCGAGACCCTTTGTTACTCCTTCTCGTGCCGCCTCTAGTCAAGAGCTCCCCTCATCGCAGAGGGCGGATCCCTTGGAAGCACGCACGGTCACGGCGCAGCAACGACAGATGGGCTCGCCCGGGCCCGGTCCCCGCCTCACAACCTATAGCCCCCCCCACGTCGATCGAGGCTTTCGTGGAGAAGAAGGTCACGTATGCGGAGAGGAAGAATACGGGTACCGGCCCAAGTGCCGCAAGTGTCTCGATGTCCCGCGGCGTGGCGGTCCGACAAAAAGGACCTTTCTCGTCCACTGCGTGCATCGCCTGTTGACGGTTTGGGCGCGTGATTTCGGAGTGGAACATCCGCGCCGACTCTACGAGCGCATGTTACGGTACGATGTGTGTCTCAGCGACCGGTGCCTCATCTCCAGGCATACCTTCGACAACGTCGAGACGGTTATGCTTTTCCACGCCGTCTGCGGGCAACTGATGCAAAACAGCGCTCGTCTTTCGCAGGAGACCGTGATAGAAGGATTCATGCTGACGCTGCAACTGGCACGCTGCCTGCGTCCGTACCCTCCGTTGGAAGGCGACACGCTAACCTCCAAAGATTCGCCGGGGATCGGGGTACATCCCGTCTTCTTCGAGACGGTTCATAAGGTGGACGAGGCGTACCGCGATGCGCGCCGCCGAAACAAACTGTACGCGCGATGCGGCGCGTTGACGGGCATGATGTTTTGTCACGCACGCGATTTGCTCGTCAACAAGGCCCGAGGACAATTTGCTCCACGCGGACCCTCGTCACCGACAGCCGGGCGAATGGATCCCCTTACGGGTACGTTACGGCTGGTGGGACGGCGTTAGACAGTCCTCCCGCCACCGTCTACACATTGGACGACGTCTTTTGCGGCGAAGAGAGAGAGGAGGAGGACGCGCGCATGCCCGGGGAGATGTACCGTCGTCTGTACCAGCGCTACAAGGGCGGCGGAGACGCGACTCGATTCGGCCGATTTATACAATCCACCAAATACAATCGCCGACTATCTGGTGCACTCGCCCGTTCTCGGATCCGACCCGCCGGTTATGAAGGCCGGCATGGCCGAGTTTATGCTTGCCTGCCTCGACGGGTACCTATTCCGCACGTTGTGCCTGCCGGACATGATACCTCTGTTGAGACGGTGCTGCGGACGGGTAAGGATCCGGAACGTAAATGCCTGCGCCTCGAACGAAGGTAGGGGGTGGGAAGAAAACACGCTCTTTTTCGATCATCCGGAATGCGTGTGCATGACGCACTTTGTCTGCAAGATGGTCGTTTCGTGCCGGGCACGTTCGAGGACAAGAGCGTACAGTACAAGGCCATGCTCCTGCGTTCTGCCCTGGCCACGGCTATGTGCGTCATGATGGGCGACGGGCTGGAGATTCATCCTCCGGAGGCGGACGAAGCGGCCCTCGGGCACCGCCGCACATCCGGACGGAAGGGAGATTACCTCAAAAACATCCTGGATGCTTTCTGCGCGATGGACGACGACCCGATTCGGCAGTGCTTGCGTTATTCTCAGGATGCCGAGGACCACCTGTACCATTTATTTATTTATTTCAGTGCTTTTTTATACCGCCCCTTCCAGAGATCAGGGGCGGTTTACAAGGAACTTAAACAACAATATAGCAGAACATTGCAATATTGAATTACATTAAACATTAGTTGAGCAAAAACAAGGAACTTAAACAACAATATAGCAGAACAGTGCAATATTGAATTACATTAAATATTAGGGTGAACATAAACTAGGTTGCATAATAACTAGGTTAAATGGAAAACAATGTGAGGGTTATTAACATAAAGGGAAGTATAAAACTATGTTACAAGGAGTCATAAAACTATTTTATTTATTTTTATTTATTTAACATTTTTATATACCGCACTATTCATCATCAGCGCGGTTTACATAGAACTACAAAACATCAGATAAGATAAGGAACCAGAGGGGTAGATTTACATGGTTAGTAAGAGACTATAATAGTTATTTGTGATCATAAATAAAGTATTGGGAGTAGACTAACTTGAGTGGATGAGAAATGAAGTCCGGCATTAGGTGGGGTAGACCTGTGTTTGGTTTGTTGCATGTTTTGTGTAGTAAATTTGGTTCCAGGTTGTAGGTTGCTATAGTGTTGACTAAATAGGTAGGTTTTAAGTTCCTTCCTGAAAGATGTAAGGTCTTTAATCTCTCTGAGGTATAGTGGGAGTTTATTCCATTGGCTGGGAGCATAATATGAAAAAGCAGTGTTGGTGGTTATTTGCTTTGATTTTGTCACTGCAATGGGAATTAATAGCATGTTGAGGTTAGTTTTTCTTCTGGTTCTGTTTCCTTGTGGGGTTTGGAGTAGAGTGGCCAACTGTGATGGGGCTAGGTCATTAATGAGTTTAAAAGTGGTGACAAGTGTTTTATATTGAATCCTACTATAGATAGGAAGCCAGTGGAGAGAGTATAGGATAGGAGAGATGTGATCGAATATTTTAGCTTTCATAATTATTCGAGCAGTGACATTCTGAGCTCTTTGAAGGATGTGTAAATTCTTTTTGGATGTTCCTTGGAGTATGCCATTGCAGAAGTCTAAATGTGGCATAATAATAGCCTGGACAACTGTTCTGAAAGTCATTGATGTCGATGAGGGGTCTGAGTTGCTGTATAGTTCTCAGTTTGAAAAAATATAGTTTTGGCAGTCTGTTTTATGTGGTTAGTCATGCTTAGGGTCTTGTCTAGTGTAACTCCAAGGTATTTAATTTCAGACTTGACTGGGAGAGTAATGTTCATAAGGTTGATGGAAGTTGGAGGAGTGAAGGTGGTATTTCTGGTTACGAAGAGTGCTTCGGTCTTTTTGAAATTGATATCCATATGGATTGAGTGAAGCCATTTTTCAGCTTCAAGGAGGCAGGTGGCGATTTTTGTTGATTTTAAGGTTAGCTATGTCTAACGGGGCGAATAGCATGATGTCATCTGCATAGATGAAATATTTTAGATTGTGGCGTTGAAAGATTGTGCAAATAGGTTGTATGTAAAGGTTAAAGAGTAGTGCAGAGAGTGAGGATCCTTGAGGGATACCACGCTCTTGTGGGAATGGTAGTGAGGGGGAATGGTCTAAATGGACCATATCACCTTCAGGGAACTGGTACGCGTCCAAGTGCTAAAGATGCGAGAAAATCGCTGCCGCAGCGCTCATTGAAGAGGCCGCCGTGACCATCCCTCCCGTTCCGGACGAGATGGCGCCGGACGTCGATTCTTGCATGTCGAATCGCTGGCTCTACAGCGGCGCATACGTAGAAAAGGGAGGCTGCTGTTCTGCCCGAAGAGCCGTTGTGGAGATCGGCACAGTCGACGATCTTCGGACCCTGGGAGACGAGAAGTCCGCGATGCGCAGAAACACGTGTCACGGCGGTGGCAGGGGAGTGGAAAAAAGACGCATGAGGATTCGGGACTCGGACTCGTAGGTTGACCTTAGGTGTAAGACGTCGCGTTGTCACTTGTGATGGCAGATCGGGCGGACCCATGATTTTTTTTTATTTTCCTCTTTCAGGAGCGAAGGACGCGACAACGTTTTTTAGACCAGGAGGGGCCCAGTTGAGAAACAAAGCACTTGTAATTGCACGGCGGCGGCGGACGGTGGGCGGCGGTATATTTTATTTTTTTTGTATACACAGACCGCAAGAAGAACTCTATCCTTCACCATTCTGCAAAAATAAAAAAAACGGAGCATGGCGCACGCCTTGGGGTACTATTACAGAGCCCGGACGCTTCGTTCGCTCGAGACTGCGCATTTGTTCCGTGGAAGCGAAGACGCTAAACCCCTGCCATTATTTTTAAGGCGTCAGGACGGCGTCGATATGTTGCCCATGGCCGGTTGGAGAAAACGTCACGCATTTGGTGACGTCGAGCTCATATTCCATAGAAACTACCGCAAAAAGTACGATGAAGGGCGGCTCTTGATTTTGAATTCGAGGTCCTTTAAAAGGCACCCTAACCAGCGATGCTTTCTCATTTGGCAAAACCGGAACGGGGACAAAACAAAAAAACATGTCTGACGTTCCCGGTCGACCGTCTACTCCCGACGAGCTCGGTGGGCAAGGCGGACCACGAAAAGACGTGTGGCGCTCCGCGGTGCACGGCTGTGTTCCCTCCGCCAGCCGCCACCATCCTAGAGTCTACTCTGGAGAGCAAGGAAATTTCTGCCCTTTTGGCCCGCTGCACCCACAGTTTTTATTATTTTATTTATTTAGTAAATACTTATATACCGCTACTTTCCAGCGATCAGCAGCGGGTTGATTACAAGTTTGGGATTTGTCAAAAAAATCAAGACAGAAAGAAAATTTTGGGGGCATAGATAGAGCGAGAACAGGGGTAATACACAGCACACATATTAGGGTTCTATATTGTGGGACCATAATTACTATAACAATCGAATGATACTATTTATACACGCAATTATACATTCTACACACGTGTTTCCCCACAGGTAATCCACACCACGATACCTGTGGAACGCAGGACACGGCCAGAATCTGTCGCCGCCGCCGCCGCATCGAGGAGGACAGAATCCAGGGTGTGCACCGGGCGTATGCTCCGCATCAGAAATCGTTACCCCCGTGCCTCGTCTTCAGTGTATCGGTGAAGAGGATTTAATGCAGAGAAAACAACCACGGGCGATCGTGCGATAAGTAAGGCGACGGCGGTCGGCGGCTTACGACAGGGAGTTGGAAGGACGAAAGAGACGACGACGAATTGCTGGCCGATCATACTGAGCCACGCGTTGGGAGGTCATTAGGCAAGGATAACGAAGGCGCACCGTGGGAATATGGAATTGAGCCAACGTTTGAGATCGGGGTGCCGCTCGAGCGAGATGTGGAAGTTCCGTGTATTTTCCTAAAAGACAGGACGTCAGGGCCGTTGTTCTGGCAGAGAGTAGACCAGGGACAGCTCCACTCCCGGGGCCCAGGAGCGGCCCATCCCGTCTGGCCCTCTGCCCTTCGGAGTGTGCACGCTGTGGACCACGCTGCAGCGTCGATGGCGCGCCCCAAATCCTTTAATACATTTCCCGGACAGCACAGCGGACCGTCAATACGTTATGTCCGTGTTGATGAAATGGATGCTTGCTGGCCAGTGAAACGATTTTTTTCATAAGACGGGTTGTCTGGCGGCTGCGAGTACCTATGCAAAGACGGGCCGCCACGGCGTCCGCGAGGGGAGCGCTATTGTATTTTCACGTCCGTCACGTGCCGGGGACTTTGGGGAATGGGGTATTGTAACGCCCGATTACGTACATGACACCGGAAACAGAAGATGTTTGTGGGAAATGGAAATTGTTACACGCAAGACCTTGCGAGGACTGGTGGCGAGGGAAACGCATCACTGTATTTGAAAAAATTGAGTTTCGTGGACTTTATCCTGCGAAAGTCTGCCGAAATGGGCCGTTTGTAATGGCACCGCCTGCCGGAAACTGCATCTTTAGCAGGCGCACGCGCCACGGGACGTCCTCGAAAACCCAGAAGCTTTGGCTGGGTCACCGCGTGTTAGCGTGGGGCGTTTGTCACGCGTGGGGCACTGCCTCAACGGAAACAGGCGCAAGGGCGCACGTGCAACCGGCCCACAGCGCGACGGACGTCCTATAAGAAACTCGGTTCCGTGGCAGCCACGGTGATCATTAAAAGACCTAGACAGGGCTCCGCCGACATCGTCGTCGTCGTCCGTACGAGAGCGCGTGGCCGGGTTCTATGAGTCTTGTCCAGGAAACTGTCCGAGCCCATGCTGGTGCTACCTTTTGGACAGACTGACTATAATCCGAGAAAGCAGGCGCGCCGCGTGACGATGGGCGACGACAACAGCAGCGGCCAGCAGACCAACGAAAATAGGAATCTAATACTACTAGCTGGGAGTACGTTTCGAAGATCGATGGATCAACGCGGCGGCGGGGTGGCAGCTGTGGCTGCTCGCCAACGATGAATGAAGAGAAAGATGCCGAGGATTGCTTCTGTAACTTCTCAAGGCAAGCGGCGGCACGGAGACGGCGTCGAAGGCGTGCCTCCCCTGTCGACGATGACCGGCTGTGTCCCCGTGGGAGAAGAAGAGATTTTGTCGCATAACACGTGGCGCCGCTTTAAAGGAATACCTGACGTTCCCTGTTGGGGCCCGACAGAAAGTTCTCTTGTGAGTGAAGACGTTAATGTCAACGGGCGGACTATGGCGCTGAAGTAACGTGCTGATTCATGAACCGTTTCACCTCGACTCCGAACGCCGATGCTTGTGATCTTCTTACGACGCGTGGTGAAGAGCAAAAGTCGTGTGCAACACACGGTGCCGCAGCTTCGCTGCCTCACCTTGCAGTACCTTCTCCACGTGCGCCCTACGTCCGTGACCATGGTCGTTTCAAGACACCAAAAGAGTCGATGTTCCGTCAGAACGCGGTTCTTACAGAAACCTAGTTTTGTCTTGTTTCTGGCGAGAGCATCAAAATTTCCCAAGGGGCCGACGGCAAAAAAAAAACCTGCAGATAAGGCGCTTCGAAATATCATGATGCAGCTGACTTTGAAGCGCGCCATGCTGTGTCTCGCCGAAGAGGCCCAGTGTGTGAATTAAACAGGATACGGCGGATCACAGACAACACAGTTTGAGCAATGCGACGTTTACTGGCGGATGGTGGGAGGAGGAGGAGGAGGAGGAGGGATGATTCTACAGGACGGCGAGGAGGAAGACGAATCCGCCATTGGGAAGAAACAGAAACAATCACGTCCGAAGCCACAGACGGGCACAGACGAAGTCTCAGTCGGCATCGGGCCTACATGAGTGCATGCGGGGGCCGTTCGTGGACCTTTTTATTCACCGGTGACGTTATCGCAGGTTTTGCCACGCGGGTGCCAAAATCCGGCCCGCGGAGAAAACCTTATTCCTCTACGTCTGCGAGGAAGCGGCGGCAGCGGCGACGACGACAACGCAGGAGAAAATGCCAGCGACGGCGCCCTCCTGAGCAAAAGAAAAACGAGATAACGACGGGAGGCGTCTGTTCACCGAGAGTTCCGGCCATTTGGCGCGGACGGGTCGCGGACGTTTACCGACTTTCCTCAACCAAAAGCGTTTTCCAAACCTCTCTCAGTACGTTCAAGCCTGCTGGGCCGTATGGAAGAGAAAGCGCGCGAAAGAGGGGTACCGGCAGCCAACAGCTACCGTGGCACCGAGACCTAAAAGTGGGGCTATGTAACGCGGACGTCTATCTGCAAGGCAGCTCCGACATGTTACCTGGTGTACCCACTATTGTCTCAACCAACAGGCCGTGTGAAAGGATCGCTCCAGCGCATCGTGCGGCCGACCCACACGTCCCCGGGAACAAACTCAACAAAAAAAGGACCTGGCGCGTTACATTGATCAGGTGCTTCAGTCATTTCTTGGAATTTATTCTAACCAGAGAGAAAAGGCGTGGGACACATTTTTTTTTTGCGGGACATGCTCGTCGACGCGGACGACGTCCTGTGCAACAAAACGTCCTACAAGAGCACTTTTTCATCTCGCCCGACAACAAGAATCTGCTGCTCTACGCCCCCCCCCGCTGTGTCGCATTATTCTGGACTATGCAGTTGAACTCCGCATCGACGACCCCGAGGAACCCCCGATGTTAAGTTAAGTCTGCAGGAAACTGGCTCGTGCGTGGCGCCTTCTGTCAGACGCTTGAAATGTCTTTTCCCGACGCCTCCTCGTCTCGCATACAAGAAATACGTATAAGACGTGCCACCAAAAAACTGTCCGGCAGTGACACCGCGCATTATTACTGCAAGTGCAGCGTAGCGTTCATCAGAAAACAGTGCGTGGACGCCTTCGTCAGGAAAGCACGCGGACGGACCTTCTGGATCTTCACACGTTGAGAACGGAACAACGGCACCGTCTTTGACTACGAGGACGATTGTAGCGTGGCGGTCTGAGGAGACAGTGCCTTGTCTCTGCAGGAAGCGCCGACCGCGTTTTGCTACAGCCATCCTAGGGACTATGCGTCCGTCGCCTTCGGGAAGACGCCGACGAAGGCGGCCCACGATGGAACAGTGTTCGTCCGAGGCGTCGTTTAGTGTAAGCTATATTTAGACGCAAACGATAATTAATAATCGCGTGTTTGCCACGTCGGTTCGCGCATTGTACCGACGAAACGGCTGTATTATTAAATGAACGGGATGGAAACGATAAATGTTTTCTAAATGTACAGTCGGCTTGCGCATTGATTATTGTATACACAAAACAACGATGCGATGATGATGTGCGTTTGTAAACGTATATACACCGCCGCCATGCCGGTGGGCTTCGGCGGGCGGCGGGTGTACCAATATTTTTTTTTTAATAAATAAAAATGTGCCTTAAGAAGAACGTGTTGTTATTAATTATCATTGAAACACTAACTAGCTAGCTAGCTTGTGTTGCCATGGTGTGTAACAGCCACAGGCACGAACAGGCAGAGGATTTAAGAGAAGATGCATCGTAGTCATAATGTAATATCTATATATATATATTATATCGTATAAGAGAGAACGCATAATAATAACAAAACAAAAAGTACAAAGCACTTGCTATACGTACCTTATAAATAAATATATTTTATTGTCAATTGCTGAGGAAGAAGTAAGAAAGAAGTATAGTCTGGTGGTTAGAGCTGGATGCGCCCCGAGTGGGGCATCCAGATGATGAGGCTAGAGACATATGATGCCAAGAGCCTGTTACATCCCTATGGTGATTAATTTTGCCACATGTAGGGCTCAGGCAATTCTGAGGTCGTTAGAATGCCTTTGTAATTCTAGCCTATTTGGGATGCGCCCAGCGAGCGGGGGCCATCCAAATGGACAGGGTCCATCCCCCTGGCCCAACTTGTCGGGCAGATGGCCCCACTTGTCGGGCAGGTCCATCCCCTGGTCCACTTGTCGGGCCAAAAAGAAAAAAAAATCCATCCCCTGACCCACTTGTTGGGCAGGTCCATCCCCTGGCCCACTTGTCGGGCAGATCCATCCTCTGGCCCACTTGTCGGGCAGATGGCCCCACTTGTCGGGCAGGTCCATCCCTGGCCCACTTGTCGGGCATATGGCACCCACTTGTCGGGCAGATCCAATAGCGGGCACATCCATCATACTGGGCCAGTGGGTCGGTCACAATCCATCTCAACACCCCGCTTGGGCGCATCCATCTCCTGGCCCGCTTGTCGGACAGCACGGACCCACTTGTCGGGCAGTTCCATCCACTGGCCCACTTGTCGGGCAGATCCATCCCCTGGACCACTTGTCGGGCAGATGGCCCCACTTGTCGGGCAGATGGCCCCACTTGTCGGGCACATCCATCTCTTGGCCCACTTGTCGGGCGCATCATCATCCCTGGTCCACTTGTCGGGCAGTTCCATCTCCTGGCCCACTTGTCGGGCAGATCCATCCCCTGGCCCTCTTGTCGGGCAGATGGCCCACTTGGGCAGATCCATCTCCTGGCCCACTGTTGTCGGGCAGATCCATCTCCTGGCCCACTTGTCGGAGCAGGTCCATCCTCTGGCCCACTTGTCGGGGCAGGTCCCATCCCCTGGCCCCTTGTCGGGCAGGGATGGGCCACCCTTGTCGGGCAGATCCATACCTCTGGCCCCACTTGTCGTAAGGGAGATGCCATCCTCTGGCCCCACTTGTCGGGCAACGTCCATCCCCTGGCCAACTTGTCACGGACAGAATCCATCCCCTGGCCCTCTTGTCCGGGGCAGGTCCATCCTCTGGACCACTTGTCGGGCAGATGGCCCAACTGTGGGGCAGATGGCCCCATTGTCGGGCAGGTCCATTAATCTGGCCCACTTGTCGGGACACGGACATCCTCTGGCCCACTTGTCGGGCCACGTCCATCCCCTGCGCCCACTTGTCGGGCAAGGTCCATCCCCTGGCCCACTTGTCGGGCAGATCCATCCCCTAGCCCACTTGTCGGACAGATCCATCTACGGTTGCCCACTTGTTCGGGCAGGTCCATCCCTGGCCCCCTTGTCGGGCAGATCCATCTCGGGCCACATCCATCTACTGGGCCAGTTGTGTCAGGTCAAATCCATCTCAACACCCCGCTTGGGCGCATCCATCTCCTGGCCCGCTTGTCGGGAACAGACGGCCCCACTTGTCAGGCAGTGTCACATCCTCTGGCCCAATTGTCGGGCAGATCCCATCCCCTGGCCCCACTTGTCGGGCAGATGGCCCCACTTGTCGGGCAGGTCCATCCCCTGCCAATTGTAGGGCAAGATCCATCCCCTGACCCACTTGTCGGGCAGATACCCATCCCCTGGGTCCACTTGTTCGGGCAGGTCCATCATCTGGCCCAATTGTCGGGCAGATCCATCCCCTAGCCCACTTGTCGGGCAAGATGGCCCACTTGTCGGGGCAGATCCATCTCCTGGCCCACACTTGTTCGGGCAGGTCCATCCTCTGCCCCACTTGTTCGGGCAGAGTCCATCCCCTGGCCCCCTTGTCGGGCAGATGGCCACCTTGTCGGGCACGTCCATCCTCTGGCCCACTTGTCGGGCACGTCCCTCCCCTGGCCCACTTGTCGGGCAGATCCACCCTGGCCCTCTTGTCGCGGGCACAGGTCCCATCCTCTGGCCCACTTGTCAGGCAGATCCATCCCCTGGCCCACTTGTCGGGCCAGATGGCCCCCGTCTGTCGGGCAGGTCCATCCTCTGGCCAACTTGTCGGGCACGTCCAATCATCTGGCCAACTTGTCGGGCACGTCCATCCATCTGGGCCCACTCTTTTTTTCTAGGGCAGAGGTCCATCCCATGGCCCAACTTGTCGGGCAGATCCATCCCCTGGCCCACTGTCGGGAAGATCCAAATCTCGGACGCTCCGCTCGTTGGGTGACATCCAAATATTCTAGATGACAAAGGCATTCTACGACCCCATCAGAATTGCCTGGGGGGGGAGCCCTACATGTGGCAAAATTAATCAACCATAGGGATTGTAATGGGCTCTTGCACATCATCATCATGAGGTCTCGAGCCTCATTCATCTCGATGCCCCACTCGAGCGCATCCATGACTCGAGTCGGGGTTATGTTTATGCTTCAACATACGCTTCCTCTTTCTTCCTTCATGGTCCGACTATATACGAGTCTAGTCTATTTCTAACCTGATGGCTCTCTAAACCACTCTGCATCAAGATGATCAGTCCTGCCACACTTCTGAAACGATAAAATCATCATCTGCAAGGAATAATGTTCTTATATTCTGTTTACTTTTTTGTCATTTCTGTCCCTAATCTGGTTATATTAAACCTTTATTGATATTGCTTAAACTCCTAACAA
This sequence comes from Ichthyophis bannanicus, assembly GCA_033557465.1. NCBI lineage: Eukaryota > Metazoa > Chordata > Amphibia > Gymnophiona > Ichthyophiidae > Ichthyophis > Ichthyophis bannanicus. The sequence goes on from CM066047.1 coordinate 75,620,210, forward strand.
CATTGGAAAGATGAGATGCCTTATAGGAAGGGGTTTTAAGGACAAATTATTAATTTATTTAGAGAGCATTTGTATACCGCTATTGCCAGCGATTCAGCTGCTGGTTGGACTATATCTACCGGAGGGGTAATCGACAGTTTAATGCAGAATGATTGGGTTCTCACTGCACAAGAATCTGATACAATATTTACAGGTGCAACTTACATATTATTATTGTTACAATTATTTACCAACTTGCAGTTATATATATTAAATATATATACAATCTGGTTACACTAATTACAACTAAACCGAGGGGATATGCCATTATTATGGTGTTTCAAAATCCCTTAAAGTTCATATTGTATTGTAATACACAGGACCCAATGCTGACTCGATTCCTGCGCGCTCTGCGGCCCCTGACGGAGTCATGCGAACCTAAACGTTGCAAAAAAAAAAAAAAAAAAAAACAACACAAAACATCCCAATTGCCAACCCCCCCCCCCCCCCACCCCCCGTCGTGGACTTGATATCAACACGGCTATATTACTTTCATGTTGAAAAAAAAAGCACAGTTACCGCACATCGGTAAGACTCGTCCAGATATGTATATCTGTACGTTTCTGATTTTCGTACGGGTTAATGTAGTACAACGGGGTGTTCTGTGTGTGTTTTTTTTTTACAGTTATGGGTTTTGATTTGTTTCTAGACATCGGTCAAGTCTTCTTCTTTTTCATTTCTAGTCTCTCATACGACTTTTTTCGGATGGCAGAAACATGCTTAAGTTATTCCTTGTCGAATATATACTCCGTACATTGGTGTTGAAAAACACAATTTCATGATTTTGTAATTCTCCGCAGTAGCAGGGGGGGCATGTTGCGTGGGCGAAGCCATGATTCGCCCGACATATTTCGCACACGTGTTTGCAATCGTCGCACCAAGGACCAGAACAAGCAGGTGGCTGTCGGGAACCGCTCTTTTTAATTGCGGATCGCGCAGACTGCTACAATTGATGATCATCAGAGTGGGCCAGCACTCTCACGTAGCCGGTTCTTTGACTTCATAAAACTTCGCACGACCCTTCCATAGATTTCTACTAAGGGTTTCATAGGCCTCTAACATTATAAAGGTGCGCTTCAGTTTCTTTAGCAAAAATGTCATAGCACACCTCTCCTCTCCACCACAAAATTTTAGCCGATGACGCCCCATAACATCGGACATCAGATCTTCACCACACGGTTTTTACAGGATTGACAAAAGAAGGGTCTCATGATAGGCCAAAATCGGACAAGTGCATGAAAGTTGAGGTATAAATATATGGGCGGTGCTTGTGAAACAGAATTATACAGTTACACGTCCTGGTAAGTGTCCATAGTAAGGGGACAGCTCTCTATTATAGCAAGCGGTCAGTTTGGAAACCCCTTCTGTTTTTTTAAGAACTTCTATTTTTTTCTCTGAAGAGTCTAGCATTTTCTGGAGTTTTCTCGGCAAATTCTCTGCTCTGGCGGTGCCCTTATAGACAGGCCTGTAAGAAAGACATCGCAGTTTGGGGTAGCGTTGGACTGTGCGCCACAAGGCTCGCTGTGTGAGCGCAGGGACCGTTTTTGATTTCGATGTCTCTTTGCCTCAAGCAGATCGTCCCCTGTCTGTTGATCAGCTTTTAAGTTTACTCTTTCCTTTGGGCTGCTGGATTTCCCTTTGCTTTCTGGGTTTCTTTACGTTCCCTTTTGTTTCCGTTTGCGTGCCTCGTATCGACGTCTTTCAAACTTCTGCTGCTGCTGCTGGCTTTCAGAGTTCTCAGAGTCACGGCGGACAACCTTTCTGTTCTTGACTTTATTGAGTTAAAACAAAAGTTGAAACTTTTTGCGCATTTTCGTGATCCGTCATAGCGGTACTGCCCGTTGGTTCACAGTCCGATAACATTCTGCTATGTTCTCGCTAATTACTTCCATACACGTGGATAAACGAGCGGGAGCTGGAGTGGGAGGAGGAACGTGAAGAGGAAGAGCTTGCAGGAGGAGGAGGAGGAAGAAGAAAGAAGATCTGCGGGAGAAGGAAGCCACGTTGTCTCCTGAGGAGCGATGCGAGACAAGCGAGAGCGTTTCCTTGATTATTTCGTTCGTCGTCGGTCGTCGTCTGTCAGTATCAGAAGAAACGTGCCTATTTGGGGGCGTGATTGGTGTGTAGCTGGTGGTAGCGATGATGATGATGATGATGATCCTCTACATCCATCGTCAAGGTTCCAGAGGAACATCTGGCGCGGTTGCTTCTGAGGAATAGGTCTCTTCCCTCGCAAAGCGATTCGATTTTCTGCCGCCACATGGGTACTCGGGTCTGCGTCTTGAATAGTGGCTTGAACGATTTGTAGACCAGAAGAAAGCATGGCTTCCTGCAACGAGTCTCCCAGATTCATTTCTTCGTCCATACCGGGTTCGATTATTAGTCCGTCTTCCGCGCGCATCAGAGATTCCAATTTCTGACCGGTTACCGGGACAAGCTCTTCTGAAAGAGTCGCGATGTGGTCTTGAATCAGGGGCTGAGGCGCGGTTATAGTAGTCCGATGATTATCTACCTCTTTATCGCGGGAGGTGGTGGAGGAAAAAACCGGGGACGATACTGCCGCGGTACCACAGTCTATGTCTATGCTCGAGTGGGCGATCGTCGTCACGCAGTCCGCCGTCGACGTGGGCACAGCAAGAGTCAAACTTAAATGTTCGCATTCTCGCAGAGTCGCGGCGGTGGCGCTGTCATAATCGCTTTCCGTGAAAATCCCTCGTCGTTCCCGGTCGTGTGCATCCTGTAGTGTATTTTTTAGGTCCATGAACTGCTGAAATTGAGATCTGTAGCGCCCGCTGTAGGACGGAATTTCGTTGCCTCGCAGAGCGTCTACCCACAATTGAAGCTCCCTGACAAATCCTTCCTTGTAGTCTTCCGCACAGTTTGCGCACGGCGTCCTCGGGCTTATCGGACTCTACGAAGGCACCGCCTTCCTCTCGCAGACACTCGTTTATCACGCGAGCCAGGCACGATTTACCGTGCTCTACAGCCTTCTTGTAGAGCTCGTCGATCAGTTCCTTTAAAGAAACGCGGTCCCCTCCGGTATGCTCTCCTCCTTCCAGTTCCGCAAGATGTCTGTACAGGTCCTCTTTCTCTCCGGTCGCCTCTTCCAATTTCGAGAGAACACGCTTACCGTCTTCACGTAACTTGTACATCTCCTCGCTTATCGTCTTGTACGCCTCATCCTTTTCGTTTGACTCTGCTTGCGCCTTCGCGACTGCTTCCTTCATCCGCTCTAGTCGTTTTCTCGGTATTCTTCCGAAAGGTCTGCCGTTTATTTTCCGCGCGCTTCAATTTTATTGAGTGTTTCCTCTTTAAATCTATTTCGAGTTCCTGCGCTCTTCTTTCTCCGTTCTGTTGGGCTTCTTCTAGTCTCTCGGTCAAGGTTTCGTTGTGTTTCCACAAGGTCATATATCGTCGAAATAACATCTCCCTTTCTTTTTGGTCCTGTTCCCACGTCACGTGCTTATTACGGGAGCTCGAAGAGCACCCGTTTTGCCGGCCGCTTTCTTCATTTTCATCGACCGGAGAGGATTGTAGAAGTAAAGGAGATGCAGAATAACGCCTTCCGCTCCTTCTATCTCTGTAGATATCGCCTTTATTATTTCTTCCGTCTCTGACCCCGCCGGCGTTGTGGGCCGCAGACCCGATAGGAGGACTCGTAGTTCCAGGTCTGCTCGATCTGACTATCGTGTTTCTCTGGGGTGCGATAACCTGTGGCCTGTCAGTTGCAGGGTACCGATCCCTTTCTTCATCGTCTCTGCACCCTACTACGGAGGGACTGCGGTGGCGGTGGTGGCGGCGGCCCCGTCTCCCATCGGGGCCGCCGCTACCGTCTCTGGGCCCTACTACGGAGAGACTGCGGCGGCGGCAGCCCCGTCTCCTATCGGGACTACCGCCGTCTCTGGGCCCTACTACGGAGTGACTGCGGCGGCGGTGCCGCTGGCCCCGTCTCCCATCGGGATTACCGTCTCCGGGACTTACTGAGGGACTGCGGCGCCGGTAGCCCCGTTTCCTGTTGGGGCTGCTGTCTCTGCGGCTTTGTAGTTTCCTCTGGCAAAAAACGGGTCCTCTCTCTTCACGTCTACCCCGCCCTCCCCAACAATCTTGCTCTCTGTTGCCACGGCCAGTCTGTTCTGTATCTAAGCTTCCCTCTCCGGATCCGCAGGACGGACTCCTGCTTATGCGTTTTCTAGGGGAGCTATTTTCATCTACGCTTCCGTTTGTCATCGTGAAAGAGCTGCGCCCCTTTTGTGTAAACAACACAGGTCTCTCAACAAGCTGACTTCTTTCTCTCCATCTATTGTCTCTTTGGCCAATGTTCTCTCCTTTAGCTCGGGTCGCATTAATGTTTAAATCATCATCATCATCATCATCATCTTTATTGACATAAGCAACAGTATCATCTACATCTCCAAGATCATCAAGACTGTCGTCATCGTCGATAATAATAATTTTATCGTTCGTTTTTTCACACACGCCTGACGATGACAAACATGGATGCACGGAGTCGTATCCAGGATCGGTCGGACGGGTTTTTAAGATTCCAACCACGCCTTTGTTCTCCGTCGTCTTGTTTTCTAAAATAAATAAATAAATAAATAAATGTTATTATTATTAATCTTTGTTTGTTTGTAACGTTTTAGGTAATACGAATTATTAGCAATACAAAACTGGTTTTGCGAGAGATACCTTTTCTCACAGACGCAGATACGGAAATAGAGGTCTCCTTGTCTAACGTAACAGTGTCACCCCCCGCAGAAGAACGATGATGCAGCTTCTCTTTTCTTTTTCCCTTTCTAGCACCGTCTTGATCACGGTCGCCTTCCATGGTTCTCGTGGTTTGACTTGTAAACAAATCTCTGACAAAATTTTTAAATTCGAGTTGCGAATATTCTAAGATAGAAACAAAAAAAACACAAACATCATCAGAGATGGTTCTAAAGAAAATACTATTGTGCGGTTAAAGTATATACGCAGGTTCACGTACCGTTCATATATAATCTTTTCTTTCATTTCTTCAAATGTTAAATCGCTTCGATGTCATCCCCTGCAGAAGAACGAAAGGCTGGTTCCTGATGATGATGCAGCAGCAGCGACACGTGCCTGAGCATAAGCTGAAACACAAACCCACAGCTCTGAGAACTCGGATGCGTGCCAAAGCAGAAGCAGCAGCCTGACACACACACACACACACATACACATACATCCTGTTTTTGTTAACATAGGGGAGTAGTTGTGGGGTGAGGCAATGATTTCTCTTGGTGAGCTATCTACAGGATGAGCTATATACAGTATATAGGAGGGAGCTCTGGGGTGAGCAGAACGTTAGGGTATCCATGGGCTAAAGAACAGGTGGGGTGTGGTTTTTTTTTAATGCCGTGTCAATAAAAAAAAAGCATAGTTTGTGACCCGCTTCCTTGATATGGCCCCGAAACCCCCCACAAACACACATATACACACCCCTCTACGTCTTGCAAGATTCTCATTTCGCCTCTTATATTTTTTGCAGCAGCAAATTTCTTCCCTCCACGGGTATGCGCGCCTCTCCAGTTAACCGTGGTGGCCCACTCGTTCCAACCCAGAGATTGGATCCCGATTAAAGTCTACTAACAACAAGCACTACAGATACTGTGAGAAGAAGAAGGGCCCTTCCGAGTGCTGCTAACCACCCCGATTGCGTTAGACTCGCTATATAAGCGCACCCCGCCACCTGAAATCCCCGGACCAGGACGAGAAGAAGGGGCAGCCAAATCCCTACTAGGATCCCGAAAAAAAAAGAAAGAAGAGGCTTTTAGTTGAGAAGCCTGCCGGGGCCTTGGCCTGAAGGCAAAGCTTAAGAGACTGTTATATAATTCTTTTTTTTTACTTAAAATTGTATTTTTTTTTCCTCTATGCCTATCTGTTTAATATCCTTTTGGAGAAGGAGACTTTGACCAGCGTTTCAAAGTAGAGCCTCAGAGAGTGACTGTGGTGGAAACCGAGGGATTTATCGCACGCTTCTTCTTTTTTTTTGTTTATATTTGCGATATTTAGCGTAGGAGTTCTCGTCTCCCGGTTTATCGTGAAATGGCCAGTCCCCTCCGGTGTAAGCCCCTTACAATAACGTTTGTTTGTTTTCTGTACTTTGCTTACCTTTCTGTGATAAATACCAAACCCGTTTCAATAGAATTGAATTGGGGACGGTGCCGGTGTCCTCAGAATAAGGATTACTCACACTGCCCCCGCAATTTGATAACCGTTGAATATTATTCTGCCCGTTCCCGCATCAAGTGCTTTAAAGAGGAACTCATAGGCCTTTTACGATTTAACGCCCGCAGCGTCTTCATGTGCATAGCACCCGACTCCCCTTGTGGGAAGTTCATAATTAAGACCCTGAAATTTGATAAGCAAGTTGTAATAAATAATTTAATCGATCCCCGTGAGGTGGTGGCGGCGGTGGTGGTGAATTATGTCCATAAACTCTGAACTCATTTCGGCCATATAAAGTCGATCAAGGACGACTCGGAATTGTTATGCTGCGTGTTCCTTCGCAACAGCAAGCTACAGAAGTTTCTCCACCGAAAGCCTTTAATACGTCTTCTGCCTTCATTTCACCATCGATACCGCGTCACTCGTGAAAACTCAAACTTTTTTTCTCCTTTTTTTAAAAAATAAAAAAATTTCTGCCGTTGTATGTATTTACGTATTTATTTATTTTTTAATACCGCGCTTTTTAGAATCAGTGCGGTTTATGTGTATACGTACTGGTACTTTTTTTTATTCCCTCATCCAAGAAGGCCTCAAAATCTAAGTGTACCTGAGGCGACGGAGGGTTAAGTGGCTCGCCCAAGGCCAAAAGGAGTGACCCTGAGACTAGAGACCCCGGTCCCTCCGGCCTGAAAAGTTGCTTGTCCCCGTGTGGGAATCGAGGTAACCTGTCCCAACCACCGAGCCTCCCTTATTCATAGTACTTCGTGTGGGCTTCCTAGCCCTCCCCTCACCAGCAACCTTACTGGGTTCTCGGAGCTGCAGAAAACCACACTCAAAGCAAGCAGAAGGTTACTTAGTAAATATACAGTAAAGACAAACACACTCCTATAGAAATGCACCAAAGCTTTAGTGGAGAGAAAACAAGGGAAGCAAGTTCTCCTTTGTTTGTTTGCTCTAACTGTTAGCCATGGTTGACTTTATTTTATAGAACTCTTTTAGATGAGACAGCATAATTTCACTTTATTATTACACGTCAGGTATTCATCATATCATAGGTCAATGTCTAATCAATGTAAATGATTATAGAACACTGGCACATTTCCCAGAACATTCTTGACAGGCTAAACAAACTTCCCATTGCGATAAGGTGGGTACAATAAGACCTTCCCAAGATGTAAGCATAAAGTCTAAGAAATCCGCTAGCTATTATTTACAGAAAAAAGATAATAACAGAGTCAGAACAGGTTCAATTCAAACAGAGAGTGTTGGAGCAATACTACAAACAACTTTCTTAACACGGTGAGACATAAAAGTAATTACAGAAAATGAATAAACTAAAGAAGAATGGTTGAGACTCACATCAAACAAGACAATTCGTAGAGCCTGTGAAAATATACAGGATCGCGGTGTATATATCAGAATAAAAAAAAATAGAAACTGGTTTTCTCCGCTGTGCATACGGACAATAACATTAAAGCACAGTATTTACTGCTCACAAACTTCATTAATTCTTACTGTCAGTCTGTAGTATAGGAGAAACTGGAATCTCACACAAAAACAAAAAAAAAGTTGCAGAAATCTGATGATACCTTGTTCTGGAGATCGTCAAGCATAGTCACTGACAGCTGCTGATAGCGGCTATTTGCAGAAGTCTAAAAGGTGAACTCCGAGTTTAACAGTAAGTTTCACAGGCAAAAAACAGAAAGGCATCCGACATTGTCCGGAAAGTAGCTCCATGAATGATGTTGGAAACTGCAGGAAACGGCACCGAGGGAGGGGGAGGAGGATGAATAGAATACAGCTGACAATATCCAACATATCGATCCTAGGAGTGCAATCAGCAGCTACCAGAGTCCTCTGACCATCAAGACTCCGATTCCTGGGACAGTCTCGCTGCAAATGATCGCACGCATTCCTCCAGCTTGTCCACGTCCCCGCTGAGAAGTGCCGTGCTCTCCCCTGCCACCTTCCCAGGGCTGAATGCAAGTTGTAAATCAAGCAGCGTAGTCAGCTCATGGTACCGAGCACTCTCCACAAGTACATCAGCTGTTATTATGGAAACTCAAGTCTTTCATTCTCGAGATCAAACCCTTTAAAGCACAGTTAGTGAATCCAGAAGGTGTGTTTTCTACCTCATCAAAAAAAATACTCTTAAAAAACCTAGTGCGAAAATCTATGTATTTTCACCCCCATTCTGCCTTAGAGATGTTATTCTCAACCAATCCTGTACAATTTGCATACTACTATAAGTGTTTCTAACAGAAAATCATCTTATATATATTTTTTTTTATTAACCACTAAAACAAAAATCATCGGGGTTATAAAATGCAGTTCTAAGCAAACTATCTAAAGCTGCCCAGGTAGGACATGACCTATCGTACTGACGCTAAACAGTTTGAAGAAAACTTAAGGCGCTGTGTAATTGAATACATTTCTCTTTATAGGTCATACAATTCTCATCCAGACCCTTTTCAATATCATCCACAAGTTTGCTACAAATTCCCAATTCCCTTGTAGCAGAAATATCATTTCTCACTGTACTTTTTAAGGAAGATATTACACGTACAATACATTCTGTTTCATGATTAAGTAGATTATGCATTTCTCTAAGCTGAGACACAGCACAAACACCAAAATTTTCAATTTGTATATTCCCTAATAATTTTTGCTGATTCCTTATTTCCTCCCTTAACTTTGCTGAACGAGTGACTACATGAGTCTCAGAACAAACAGGGGGAGACGTCGGAAATACACTTGGGACACTACCAGCCCCAATTGCAGCCACCTCCGCATCATACTCTGGAGAAAAAATGGCTGGGATCTTCCCTGCCCAGACATTATCCTTTTCTTTCTCCGGTGGATCACTCGATTTATCAGCATTTAACACAAACAAACCATTTTTCATTTTATGTGCCATTCGCTGCCACCAACCAAACACCAACCCTTCACGGGCATCACATACTCTGTGTTTAGCCTGCAAAGCACATTTCAGATAACAAAGCTTATCTACAGAAAATGTTCCCTCCAAAGGAAACTGTAAAAGCGCATTATCATTAGTCAATGCATACCAGTGCACAACATAATTAGTAGCCATATCCCCATACTTCTCACGCATATAAAAAGAAGGGCTACCTTTCTGAAAAGCTAAAGCACTAAACTTAAAATGCCATTCACACAATCGAGACAAATCCAGTTCACTCAACAGATTGCTCATTGCTAGCACCAGATAATACTCACAAATGCCTTCCGCCCCTTGCCAGGAATGTAGAAATCAGAGTCACGGCACAAACTGTGGGCTTCCTAGCCCTCCCCTCACTGGCAACCTTACTGGGTTCTTGGAGCTACAGAAAAAACCACACCTAAAGCAAGCAGAAGGTTACTTAGTAAAACAGTAAATATACAGTAAAGACAAACACACTCCTATAGAAATGCATCAAGGCTTTAGTGGAGAGAAACCAAGGGAAGCAAGTTCTCCTTTGTTTGCTCTAACTGTTAGCCATGGTTGACTTTATTTTATAGATGAGACAGCATAATTTCACTTCAGGTATACATATTCATCATATCATAGGTCAATGTCTAATCGGTGTAGGTCAGTATGAGGAGACATACATGTATTCCAAGACATAATTGTTTACTTCTGACCAGGTCAGTATCTGGTAATTGTTTTACTGCCGACTGCTTGATATCTCATAACCCTGAGACTAGGAGGTTGGAATACAAGCTAATTGCTGATATCTAGCAACCCTGAAGCTAAAAAGGGCTGGAGCACAGGCTGCCCTTGTCCTTATTTCAAGAACACAAACTTGTTTACAGAACATGTACTTCTTCACCTACTTAATAAGTATTTTATATTTAAGTTTATTTCTAAGCAAAGTTCTGAAGAGAATTAACCCTTTCTCAGGTTTAGTCAGTCTAATAGTATACACTACCCTATACCAAAAAAAAAGCTTTTTTTTTCCACTTCGTGTTCCCCCGCTCGCTCGTAAGTAGATAAACCACTCCCAGGAACGTTATCATCGGGTATGTGCTTTCTCTATTATTTTGTTTTTGGTTTTTTTTTCCTAGGAAGGGATAGCGGCCTCTGTTTGTTTTTTAATTGGCCTAGCTGTCACGGGTCTACCTACCCTCCCTGAGGAATCCTAGATCAGCTGGAGAGGATCACAACCCCGGTCTGATGGGGATTCTGTAAGTCGTATTACAGTACATAGGGGTGAGAAATTACGCCAACAGCGGTTATTTCCGAACTCTCCTGATTGGAGGCTGAGGAGTACCGGGCCCGAAACGAGATATACTCCTTCCCTCCTCTCCTCCGGCCAAGCAGAACTATCCTGGGCCGAGATATGCAGGAGCGGTGTATCTGTGATTGTTATACACAACTTTCAAAACAGGCCTGGCCAGCCTGGACAAATAAATAAATAAATAAACAAACTCCCACTTTCAACCACAGGCCCAGCCCCGGGAACTTGAACGCTTGCGAGCGTGAGTCAGGCCTTACACACGCTCATTTCCAACCACAGGCACGGTCAGGACAGAAGCAAAAGCCTGACTCGCGCGCGCTATACACGACTTTCAACCACGGGCCCGAGATTATTGTAGTTACCCACCGTTCTTTAGACAAATTAAACGATAAAACACATGCACTTATAAAAGTGTGGGGAGGAACACTAGATCACGTGCGTGAGAGTCCGTCCGAGAAATCTTTCTGTGTGGCACGAGTTAAGGGATGGGAGGTTCAGATGAGTGGTTTTCTCATTTGAAGCTGCGCAAGCTTGGGGCGAGGTTTGTACATAAGGCAGAGCGCGAGGGTCTTCTTATTCTCTATTACTACTTTAAAATGATGTCAATAGCATCTACGCTGTTAAAAATGTCTGATGAGGTCCTTCTTTTTTTTTGGTCGTGCGTGCTCCTCGCCTTTTTTTTTAAATTCGGTGTCGCGGTGGCAGTTAGATAGGTTTTATATATATAGATAGATATATTTTATTTTTTTTTGCGCGTGTAGTCGGTTTAATAGAATTGTATCAGTAGCCGCAAAGCCATGTATGTCTCTGTAACAAAAAAAAATAGGGCGGGTTTCTCGTCTCTAATCAAGTCCTTGATGATTGGTATTTTGTTTTGTTTTTTTAATCGATCGATCGTATGTTTGTAAGGATGCATTTTTTTAAGGCTGGGGGTGGGGTGTTGAGGGACTTATGTGTAATATTCATGTGTTGTAGATGGTGGTGTATTTGAATTTGTCTGGATCGGGATTTGCTTGAGTGGAGCAGGAGGACCTCTGTTTAGGCCCAAGGCTTTTGGGGGGGGGGGGTTTGGCTCTAAGCAGAGGCAGATTGGGAAATGAGGATGGAAGCATTTAACAGTTTCTCAAATCCAGGTTCACCACAGTGTTGATTAGCTAGCTAGATAAAGTTAGCCAAGTTACACGACTGACACACAGGACAATCAAGTATGCCAGAAGGGGGTGGTATGACAGAAAGGCCAAAAGCCGCCAATTAAATATTGGTGAAAAGGTTTTGGTACAGATAGCGGGTACAGCACCAAAATTTGAAGTACAGTGGAAGGGGCCTTGGAAGGTTATTAAGCAGGTGAGCCCATGTGGTAGAGAGCACGAAAGGGCGTAGGCAGGCCTACCACATTAATGTACTCAAATCTTGGAGGGAGAGGCCTATAACTGGGAATGTCCCTAAAGCAAACCAAGGTGTAGATGAGCACTTAGAAAGGAAGTATCCTCGTAGGTATTACAGGCTGTAAAGAAGAGGTTTCACGACCTGAACCAGCCTGTAATAACTTAAGCAGGGGGGTCTGTGATAAGGAAGCCTGTCATTGTGTAAAGAGGGAAAAGGCAAGTGGTAATATAGCTCTAAATAGACAGCTTCTGCAGGCTGATAAAAACACTAAAAACTGTGTGTTTTTTTTTTACCTAAGAGACTACCAATCCCAGAGTGCGGTGCTGGACAGAAGCCCTACGGGAGAGGGAATGCAGGAGAAGGTGGCCTTAATCAAGAAAGGTGTGATGTAATCCCTAATCAGCACTCTCCTAGGGCAGGGCCAGATTCAACGCACCTGCTTTGTCAGTGCCTAGAAACACCCTCAAAGCACTTAAAAAAAGTAATGGATTTCTGCCATGGAGTCAGAGAAAGAAACTGGTTAAAAAATGTTTTGGAGAATAATAGTACTGTACCTAACCAGAATTTAAAGTGGAGTAAGAAAAATTGTTACAAATGTGGAAGATAGGGACATGTGGTAAAGGAATACCAGATTCACACTAGCTTAGTAGGTGTTGATTTTTTAAACAGCCTAAGGAAGGTTTTTTTTCTTTTGGAGGTTGATGTGCAGGGAATTACCACGAATGCACTGCTAGATTCTGGTGCAGATCAGAGTATGCTGTCAGAAAGGCTTCGGCAGAGGATAGAGGCCCAAGAAGGATTTATGCCCAGATCCCCTGAAAGAAAGCCAGGTTCACATCAGATGCATTCACGGTGCTGCTTCAGCATCTCCCACGTACAAGCTAATGATCAAGGGCTTGGGTGTACAAGAGGAAATGCCTTTAGCAGTGGTCCCTAGGCTTCCATGTGATTTGGTTCTAGGAAGGGACTGGCCAAGTTTTAAACGAGGGCTAGTGAAAGAACTAGAGCAGAAGAGGGGCCTTGTATCCACCCGTTCACAGGCTAAAATGGAGAGCCAGGGGGAGGGGGGAACGGGCAGAGTTACTAGGAGACTTACCCTCTCATGATGATTTAATAACTCCACCATCTGGGAAAGTAAGAAAGTTGAAAGCCCAAAAGCGTCGGGAGAGACTTTGCAGGGCACAGGGTAGGGCTGATATGGAAACAAGTCAAAGTTTACCCTGGGTGCCAGCTCAGTTAGTAGAAAAGTTTCCTAACTTTATACAGGAACAGAGAGCGGATCAGGCTCTCACACTAGCTTTTGAGTATGTTCAGGAGGTCAGGGAGGTTTTGCCCAGATTCATACTAGATAATGAAATATTATATAGAGAGAATCAGGACCCCAGGAATGGGACCATACGTAAACAATTGGTGGTTCCCACAACTTTCAAAGGACTGGTTCTCAAACTTGCACGTGATTATCCAGTTGGGGGGGTCATATGTGGTTGCAAGGAACGCTGAATCAAATATTAATACGTTTTTTTTTTTCACCGACCAGGTATATTCAAAGAGACTGCCCAGTTTTTGGTAGAGAGCATGAAAGGACGTAGTCAGGCCTACCACATTAATGTACTCAAATCTTGGAGGGAGAGGCCTGTAACTGGGCATGTCCCTAAAGCAAACCAAGGTGTAGATGAGCACTTAGAAAGGAAGTACCCAAGAAGAGGTTTCACAACCTGAACCAGCTTGTAATAACTTAAGCAGGGGGTCTGTGATAAGGAAACCTGTCACTGTGTAATGAGAGAGAAGGCAAATGGTAATATATAGCTCTAAATAGGCAGCTTCTGCAGGCTACTAAAAACTGTGTTTTTACCTAAGAGACTACCAATCCCAGAGTGCAGTGCTGGATAGAAGCCCTATGGGAGAGGGAATGCAGGAGAACGTGGCCTTAATCCAGAAAGGTATGATGTAATCCCTAATCAACACTCTCCTAGGGCAGGGCCGGATTAAAATTTTCCTAACTTTCTACAGGAACAGAGAGCGGATCAGGCTCTCACACTAGCTTTTGAGTATGTTCAGGAGGTCAGGGAGGTTTTGCCCAGATTCATACTAGATAATGAAATATTATATAGAGAGAATCAGGACCCCAGGAATGGGACCATACGTAAACAATTGGTGGTTCCCACAACTTTCAAAGGACTGGTTCTCAAACTTGCACGTGATTATCCAGTTGGGGGGGTCATATGTGGTTGCAAGGAACGCTGAATCAAATATTAATACGTTTTTTTTTTTCACCGACCAGGTATATTCAAAGAGACTGCCCAGTTTTTGGTAGAGAGCACGAAAGGACGTAGTCAGGCCTACCACATTAATGTACTCAAATCTTGGAGGGAGAGGCCTGTAACTGGGCATGTCCCTAAAGCAAACCAAGGTGTAGATGAGCACTTAGAAAGGAAGTACCCAAGAAGAGGTTTCACAACCTGAACCAGCTTGTAATAACTTAAGCAGGGGGTCTGTGATAAGGAAACCTGTCACTGTGTAATGAGAGAGAAGGCAAATGGTAATATATAGCTCTAAATAGGCAGCTTCTGCAGGCTACTAAAAACTGTGTTTTTACCTAAGAGACTACCAATCCCAGAGTGCAGTGCTGGATAGAAGCCCTATGGGAGAGGGAATGCAGGAGAACGTGGCCTTAATCCAGAAAGGTATGATGTAATCCCTAATCAACACTTTCCTAGGGCAGGGCCGGATTAAAATTTTCCTAACTTTCTACATGAACAGAGAGCGGATCAGGCTCTCACACTAGCTTTTGAGTATGTTCAGGAGGTCAGGGAGGTTTTGCCCAGATTCATACTAGATAATGAAATATTATATAGAGAGAATCAGGACCCCAGGAATGGGACCATACGTAAACAATTGGTGGTTCCCACAACTTTCAAAGAGACCGCCCAGTTTTGTGCTGCATGTCCAACGTGTTACAGCAGTTACCAGGAGGGGTCTGGGAGTAGATCAAGCTATATATTTACTTACTATGTCAGTACTGCTTCAGGAGACTTTGATTTTCAGAATTAGTTCAAGCTACTGGGATCAGAAGGGAAGTCAAGGCCCAGCTGCTTCTCTAAATCGATCTATAAAGCCCTTAAAGAAATAAAGGTCAAATCAATTTATTGTCAACTTTCTAGTCTTAAAAAAAATCAAATTCATTCTATTTGAAAAAAAAAACACCAAACAAACCCCCCCCCCCACCCCTCCTCTGTCTCGGTGGTCGTCATTACAGTCTCCGTTTCCTTTAGCTGTTCTTTTTGAAATAAGCTTTTCAGACTCCACAGTAGGAAGGATGCCCAACAATTTTTTTTCAAAAAAAAAAGGAACAAAGTTAATTTCAAATCACTGAGGGGTAGGTTGAGCCCCCTACTGGACTTATTAAACCATAGTTGTATTTTTTTTCTTTTCTTGGGAGAAGGGAGAGGAGTTAGCAGCCGGACATCTCTGTAGAGTAAAATATAGGTGTTTATTTAATCTGCAATAACAGTTTCCGTCTTTGGATAAAACATAGGGAGACATGATTTGCTAGAACCACAACTGGGGCTCGAACCAGTAACCTTCCGACAATGAACACACTGGTAACCGTAGTGTGCATTGCACTATTCTGTTGCTAGAAAAAGCAACTAATTCCCTGGGGATACCTCAGACAGAACTTTTTTGTTGCCGTGTAGGATCGCACACCTAAAGGGGGCTTGACCACAGAGATTTCGAAGTAATTCCTTTGAACCCTACACCTCATTGGTATATTCATTGATTCAGGCAGATAGACCAAGATGTCCGAGTTCAAAGCCTAACAGGGGGGGGGACTTATCTTAGCAAAAAAAAAAAACAAGGTGCATGCCAATTCTCCTGTCTCACACATACACACAGACTTTTGAGTGAGGAAGAGGGCAGGGCGGGGCGAGCTTTTCTAAAAAGTGCTGATAAAGCTTTTTTTTTTTTAAGCAATTGATGGCAGACGGATGAATTCAGTTAGGCACTAGGCAGAGAGGGGGGTGGGGGGGGGAACATAGGTAGGAAGCATGTGTTAATATCCTTATAGTCAGAAAAAACCTAGAGGGTTTGGAGGGAGATACCTGCCAGATTGCAATAGAATGACAAATGCACTTTTTAGATACATACACACACATAAGCTGAACCTACGAATTGTTTTTTTTCTTTGTCTTGCTAGTAGCGGTGCTTTAGATTAGAAATGAAAAAAAAATATATCTCATTCAGAGGCGCTGATTTAATTTTAAAAAAAATGCCCTCGGGTCCGGAAGCCGTTACAATAACCGCTAGGCTACAGCATGCGGTCCCAACCAGCACTTTTTTTTGAATCCTTGTCTTGATTGAATCGTAAGCTCTCAGCACAGGGACCGATAAAGAAGCAAAACCGCACATTAGTGTTGTGTCTCAGAGATATTAATTCAGGCAGGAAGCCGGGCAATAGGTATCTAGCTAATTCACCTTAATAAAACAAATTCATTTACTTAAAGCGTGCTAATTCATTCGGCCGCGGAATACCTGAATTTTAAACACACCAGCAAGGGGGGTGGGGAATTCTCCTGTCTCACACACAGACATGAGCGAGGAAGAGGGCAGGGCGGGGGGTGCACATATAGATGGTTTCTAAAAAGCGCTGAACAATCATTTTTTTTAAAGCAATTGATAGCATAGTTTTAAAAACATTAAACTCTTACGGAGGGCCATGCCAAAGGGCCCTCTGGCGAGGCCCTCAGGGGCGGGCGCGCCCCCGAAGCGGGATCTCAGCTCTTGTAACAGACTTCCCATAGGCAGATGAAGGGAGGGGGGGCTGCTGCTCACTGCCTCGATCTGATAGCTGCACTCTCGCGCGCCCCCACCCCCCGAAGCGGCGATCTCAACCCTTATAACAGGCTTCCCGTAGGCAGATGAAGGGAAAGGAAGGGGGGGCCGCTGCTCAGAGGGTTTGTATGGCCTTACACAAGTCATATATACACAAAAAAAGAACACTTTATTTTTTTTTAAAGCAATTGATGGCAGACGGATGAATTCAGTTAGGCACTAGGCAGAGAGGGGGGCGGGTGGGAGAACATAGGTAGGAAGCACATGTTAATATCCTTATAGTCAGAAAAAACCTAGAGGGTTTGGAGGGAGATACCTGCCAGATTGCAATAGAATGACAAATGCACTTTTAGATACATACACACAGATAAGCTGAACCTGTGAATTTTTTTTTTCTTTGTCTTGCTAGTAGCGGTGCTTTAGATTAGAAATGAAAAAAAAATATATCTCATTCAGAGGCGCTGATTTAATTTAAAAAAAAAATGCCCCGGGAATCGAACCCTGGACCTCGGGTCCGGAAGCAGTTGCAATAACCGCTAGGCTACAGCGTGCCGTCCCAACCAGCACTTTTTTTTTGAATCCTTGTCTTGATTGAATCGTAAGCTCTCAGCGCAGGGACCGATAAAGAAGCAAAACCGCACATTAGTGTTGTGTCTCAGAGATATTAATTCAGGCAGGAAGCCGGGCAATAGGTATCTAGCTAATTCACCTTAATAAAACAAATTCATTTACTTAAAGCGTGCTAATTCATTCGGCCGCAGAATACCTGAATTTTAAACACACCAGCAAGGGGGGTGGGGAATTCTCCTGTCTCACACACAGACATGAGCGAGGAAGAGGGCAGGGCGGGGGGTGCACATATAGATGGTTTCTAAAAAGCGCTGAACAATCATTTTTTTTAAAGCAATTGATAGCATAGTTTTAAAAACATTAAACTCTTACGGAGGGCGCCCCCGAAGCGGGATCTCAGCTCTTGTAACAGACTTCCCATAGGCAGATGAAGGGAGGGGGGGCTGCTGCTCACTGCCTCGATCTGATAGCTGCACTCTCGCGCGCCCCCACCCCCCGAAGCGGCGATCTCAACCCTTATAACAGGCTTCCAGTAGGCAGATGAAGGGAAAGGAAGGGGGGGGGGGGCGCTGCTCAGAGGGTTAGTATGGCCTTACACAAGTCATATATACACAAAAAAAGAACACTTTATTTTTTTTAAAGCAATTGATGGCAGACGGATGAATTCAGTTAGGCACTAGGCAGAGAGGGGGGCGGGGGGGGAACATAGGTAGGAAGCACGTGTTAATATCCTTATAGTCAGAAAAAACCTAGAGGGTTTGGAGGGAGATACCTGCCAGATTGCAATAGAATGACAAATGCACTTTTTAGATACATACACACACATAAGCTGAACCTACGAATTGTTTTTTTTCTTTGTCTTGCTAGTAGCGGTGCTTTAGATTAGAAATGAAAAAAAAAATATCTCATTCAGAGGCGCTGATTTAATTTAAAAAAAAAATGCCCCGGGAATCGAACCCTGGACCTCGGGTCCGGAAGCCGTTACAATAACCGCTAGGCTACAGCATGCGGTCCCAACCAACAATTTTTTTTTGAATCCTTGTCTTGATTGAATCGTAAGCTCTCAGCGCAGGGACCGATAAAGAAGCAAAACCGCACATTAGTGTTGTGTCTCAGAGATATTAATTCAGGCAGGAAGCCGGGCAATAGGTATCTAGCTAATTCACCTTAATAAAACAAATTCATTTACTTAAAGCGTGCTAATTCATTCGGCCGCGGAATACCTGAATTTTAAACACATCAGCAAGGGGTGGGGGGAATTCTCCTGTCTCACACACAGACATGAGCGAGGAAGAGGGCAGGGCGGGGGGTGCACATATAGATGGTTTCTAAAAAGCGCTGAACAATCATTTTTTTTAAAGCAATTGGCGAGGCCCTCAGGCGCGGGCGCGCCCCGAAAGCGGGATCTCAGCTCTTGTAACAGACTTCCCATAGGCAGATGAAGGGAGGAGGGGGGCTGCCGCTGCTGCTGATCACTGCCTCGGTCTGATGGCTGCACTCTCGCGCGCCCCCCCCCCCCGAAGCGGTGATCTCAATCCTTGTAACAGGCTTCCCGTAGGCAGATGAAGGGAAAGGAAGGAGGGGGGGGGGTTGCTGCTCAGAGCGTTTATATCGCCTTACACAAGTCATATATACACAAGAAAACCACTTTATTTTTTTTTAAAGCAATTGATGGCAGACGGATGAATTCAGTTAGGCACTAGGCAGAGAAGCGGCGCTGATTTAAGTTGCCAAGTATTAGACCAGTCTTCCAGCTTTTGTAGATCTTTCCTCATGTTAATCACTCCCTCGGGGGAGTCTACTCTGTTACAAATTTTTGTGTCATCTGCAAAAGACAGACTTTTCCATTCAGTCCTTCAGCAATATCACTCACAAATACATTGAACAGTGCCGGGCCCAGGACCGAACCCTGGGGCACCCCGCTAATCACCTTCCTCTCATCCGAGTGAGCTCCATGTACGATCACCTTCTGTCGTCTGTCAGTCAACCAATTTCTAATCCAGTTGACCATCTTGGGGCCCATCCCCAAGCTACTGTGTTTGTTGACAAGCCTCCTAGGAGGAACACTATCAAAGGCTTTGCTGAAATCCAGGTAGATGACATCCATCGCATGCCCCTGATCTAGTTCCTTGGTCACCCGGTCAAAGAACTCAATCAGATTTGTTTGGCAAGACCGTCCTTCGATAAAACCATGTTGCCTCGGATCATGCATCCTGTTGATTCTGAGAAAGTTCACTATTCGCTCTTTCAAGAGCGCCTCCATTACTTTTCCCGCCACCGAGGTAAGGCTCACGGGCCTGTAGTTTGACACATCTTCCCTATCACCACTTTTTGTGTAGAGGTACGACATCAGCCATTCTCCAGTCCTGAGGAACCTCACCTGTTTCCAAGGATCTGTTGAAGACATCCTTTAACGGTCCTACAAGAACCTCTCTGAGCTCTTTCAGTATCCTGGGATGTATCCCATCCGGTCCCATGGCTTTGTCCACTTTCAGTTTAGCAAGTTGTTCTAACACCTCATCTTCTGTGAATGGTGTGGTATCTACTTCATTCCCATTTTTTTATATTTGGGAGTCACAGCTGGTCCATCTCCAGGATCTTCTTTAGTAAAAAACAGAGCAGAAGTATTTGTTTAGCAATTTCGCTTTTTCAGTGTCACTTTCCACGAGTCCTTTTGCAGCACTTTTGAGTCCTGCGATTCCAACTCTGATCTTCTTCCTTTTCCGAATATACCTGAAGAAAGTTTTGTTGCTACCCTTAACATCTTTAGCCATCCTTTCCTCTGCCTTTGATTTTGCTATCCTTATTACTCTTTTAGACTCTTTGAGTTGGATCCTGTATTCATTTCTGTGTTCTTCTGTTTGCAAGCTTTTGAATTTTTTGCGAAAGTTGTGTTTTTTGCCTTTATTTGAGCAGCCACCTCTTTGGAAAACCAAATAGGTTTCCTTCTCCTCTTGTTTTTATTTACTTTTCTTACATATTTATCTGTTGCCCCTTTTATTGCCTCCTTTAGCTTAGCCCATTGCAATTCCACTTCCTTTATCTCCTTCCACCCCGTCATCTCCTCCTGTAAGTACTCTGCCATTTTATCGAAGTCAGTGTATTTGAGGTTTAGGACTTTGAGCTTGCTATGCTATGCCATGGCTTTTATCTCAAACCACACCGTGTGATGGTCGCTGTTGCTCACAGGGGCACTCACGCAGACATTCGACACACTATCACCGTTGGTGAGCACTACATCCAGTGTTGAGCTTTCCCTGGTTGGTTCCATCACCATTTGTCTAAATCATGCATCTTGGAGAGCATCCACAATTTTTTTTGCTTCTTTCCAGATGTGCAGAAGGGGTAATCCAATCCACATCAGGTAGATTAAAATCGCCCAATACGATCACTTCCCCCTTTGTTGCTATCTTGGCAATATCTTTAATCAATTCGTTATCTCTCTCTTCAATTTGAGTTGGAGGTCTGTAGACTACAGCAATATGGATGACAGTGCCACCTCCTCTTTCCAACGCAATCCAGAGCGCTTCCTCTTTTCCCCATGTCCCTTGCATTTCAGTAGTTCTAATATTGATTTTGACATACAAGGCTACTCCTCCTCCTTTTCCATTTTCTCTGTCTCTTCTGAATAGATTATATTGAGTGTCACATGTATGATTTTCTCCCAGTTGGTGAGAGGTCTTACGTGTGCACTAGGTGCAAGGAGCTCTTTGCTCTCCGGGAAACGAGTCCGTTCTCTAGAGGCTAGAGCAGCAGACTTGGAAAACATAAGACAGACAGAGAGGTACATAGACGAGACCTACATGGATATAGTCCTGAAGTCCCACCTCCAGTCTGGCAGCATCCCTGTTGCCATGGAGGAGAGAGGTCACATGATAGGAAAGCATCACCCTGATGTGGCAGGAAGCGATCCTGTAACTAGGACCTGTCCTCTAAGTGATGTAAAACCCTCTCGCACCGAGGAAGTTTCTCCAGGGCCATGTGCCCATGAGGGGAGGGTTAGGACAGCCGTTATAGTTGGTGATTCGATCATTAGGCATGTAGATAGGTAGGGGACGCTCCGTGGAACATCTTTAAAGCCGTATATCTGGTACCATGTAAACAAAAAAAAGTTCCTTTATTTCAGTAGTGCCGGCTCAAGGAACCAAGTGCACGACGATTATGAATTGTTACAGTTCTGGATACCCGACCCCTTTCTTTGAATGTCTCTAGTTCAGACCTAGACATACCTAACCGGAGTTTCCCCCTTTAACTAAAATCTGGCTGTCGACCTTTGGAGTAATAGCGTCCGCAAGAGAATACGGTACCCAGATTACAGGCGGTTGTTGTTGAGCTGGATCTCACAGAGGCAATTACTGTGTTACAAGGTGCGTTGGACAAGGTGGCTGCCTAGGCAGTCCAGAATCGCATGGCTCCTAGCGAAGGTTTAAAAAAAAACAAATGGATTATTTTTTTCTGCTGGATAATGAAGGAAAGGCCCCGCTAGATAAAATTATAGACTAATCTTATCTTGACTCATATGTTTTATTTATATCCTCCCAAAGGCAATCATCGATGCATATCGGATATCTTCACGTGAATCTTTTTCTGTCCATCTACGCTTAATCTCTCGCCCAAGCGTTGAGCAAAATAGGTAAATATTTTGTTAAGCTTTATGGTCTCTTCACGTGTGTACCTTTCGGTTAACGGATGGTTTGTGTGCATCGTATATTGTGGATACGCGTCGTTTACTTTTTTTTGGACATACATTTCTATATCTACACGCTTTGACAATGTCTTCAACAAACGTACGGTCAAGTGCATCGTGTCACATAATTGTTTTCGTAAACGTGCCGTATATGGCACACAGCGAAAATACAAATACAGAAAACCGGTCGTCGGTAACTTGGTGGTACGATATTTGTGCATCGAAGACTCATTATCAGGACACAGCAAAGACATGCATCTGGTAGTCAAGAGAAATAATTGCACGTAGCGACAATATAAACCCACCGATACGTCTTGAACATCTGCAGCGGTAATCGACGAATACACGTGTGTCGTGTCATCGTTGTAAGCCGGCTCGTCGGTACATTCGTCGCGAATCTCAGATGAGAGCATCCCCTCGACAAATCGATAGGAACTGTAAAATACAGAAGGTCTCCGTGAAACACAGCGCTGCGTAAAAGTCACTTCGGGCAGCTGAAGAGGAAGATCAGACTTAATGCGGACTGTGGATGCACACACATGCGGCATATCGCATACGTATTTCGATAATAATATCATGAACCGCGCATATATATCGTTGAGATCATACAGTAGTTCAAATCCATCTCTACACACGATGATACCGTACTTGGAACGAATATATTTAAGTGTAGAGCGTTGTACCACCGCAGGTAAGGCGCATATAATATGTATGTCATAGCGGACAGACAATCGTCGACACATCTCTGT
Source organism: Ichthyophis bannanicus (assembly GCA_033557465.1). Classification (NCBI taxonomy): domain Eukaryota; kingdom Metazoa; phylum Chordata; class Amphibia; order Gymnophiona; family Ichthyophiidae; genus Ichthyophis; species Ichthyophis bannanicus. The sequence continues at coordinate 75,642,898 of CM066047.1, forward strand.
ACTTAAATTTGCTATCGTTTCGATACGCTGCTGCCGATGCAATGGAATCGAGGCCACGCTGTGCGCTAAACACAATAACAGTTCACAGGTCGGCATACCTTGATAGGTGACATTAGCGTTGTGTGATAAAAGCGATGCAAACAACATAGTCCACGAACGTGTTACGTTCTGTAATTGTAGCATTTGCGAAAACGCTATCTGATTACCTAACGGAATCTTTAATGTCTGAAAAAAATGCACGTAACGATTCGTGCATCAGTAACGGCGTACAATCATCTACCGTGGTATAATGTCGCAGAAGGTGGTCCGATTATAAAGGTAAGCCGGGGCATTATTTCAAGGGACACAGAAGAAGAAGAGCTTTATATCCAGACAGAAAAATCGGTCGGGGTCTACAGAGCGAGTTGGAAAGACAAAATAAATATATATCACCGTAGGCATGCCATGTACGCAATATCTACAATATATTGTACATTTAGAACGGGAGCGATAAGATTTATTGTCACAGCCTGGCATTTGTAACGCGTCATTCGTGGGACACCGTTCGGCGTTTGTAACGCCTCAAAATCAATAAACTATAGCCAAGCTATAAATAAGATGCACAAACACACTCGCTCTTTTTTTTTATCTTTGGACTCTGATTGTATAAATTATATTTATTTAACTTTTATTTTACCTTGCAGGTAACTTGTGACAGATGATGTTCCACGTACTGAACTGGAATCACGGCATCGATGAAGCGTTTATAGCGGAATATTACAACGAACGATTAAAGCCATACAAAACCTTCACATACAACAACAGAGAATATACCGAAGCTAATTTTGAAGAATTTCTAACTAATTGTTATTCACCGGACTACCCATCCTTCGATGCGTGGTTAAACGACAGACACCGTGTTTTAGGAATCGTCCACGCGATTTGGAAACTACGGTTCAGCATGGCCAAACTACATCACGGTCAAGTGGGATTCAGGGGACTGTATTCGCAAGACGTTAGATATAGGGAAGATTTTTTATTGTCTGAAAGACTGATGGAACACTACACACATAAACTGTTTATTAAGCGCTGGTTGATCTCACGGTATGCGGTGTCCGCAATAAGTACAGCCGAAGGACGCCGTTTGGTCGATGCGTTACAATGTGACCATGATCCCGCGTTAAAATACATTAACTGTCTAGCATTGCCTTCCGTCTATATTCCTTCAGAAACGTTTCTGTGGATGCTGCGTATAGTGTTTGGACGCACGCTGTGGACACAGCTTATGGAACACGAAATAGCGTTTGTGGAAGGTCAAATACAAGCTACGTACGAACACTTTCCGGGCATGTGTTTACAATCAGATTTGGAAAGACAAACAGGCAGCAGTCAATGGGGTCATGTATTGCCGCCCACTCTGCTCCCTTTATTGAACCACTATAACATCCGTATCTACTTTGAATGGGACCATAGCAACAAACATCGTGCGTTTAACTCTTACTACTTAGCGTATGTCTTATTTATGATCAACACGCCAAGATGCCTCGGTGCGTTATCTCTACCCAAACGTCTCCCCTTCAGCATCAGAATCCCTCATTATTATCACTTTTATCGACACCCAGAAGCTTTCACTTTCGAAGAAAAAGAAGATTACTCGTGTCTGTGTCACCCTTTAGCGGCCTTAAAAAATCGATGTGATAATGTACAGCTATTTATAATATTGACTTTAGAGTTAGGTAAAGCCTTTTTTGACATAACAGACACACGCATATTAGCAGATTGTATCAGAAAATTTACCTTTCTATTTAGAATGTACATAACCATCGACGTCTCAGGCAGAGTAACGCACTTTTATACTACAGAAGAATTTAAATCAACTCGCGCGTGGGAACAACACCAATTGAGCTTTTTAAGGGATTACATCGTGCACCCGTTCAGAGCGTTCCTTAAGCACGACGTTATCAAATTTGATGCTGAAACAACTTACTATATGGAACATGATGAACCTATATTTTCTATAGGAGGACTGGCTCAACAGAGAATGCTTTCCCAGCGGTTATTTCCAGAAACCATGCCGTGGCACCATCTTTACAAAATGCCCACCAGTCTCACAAAACCATATCTGGATTCAGTACATGAAATAGTTTTTCTTGAACGTTTCACAGATCTAAACTATCGCGCTGGCACTCCGCCGCCCGAAGAAGAAACAACATAGCCGTCACATTCTGCAGAGTTGGGAGAGCATCACGACGATGATGATAATGAAAACTATTAAACGTCTATAGTGATACGGACATATATAGATATAGCATTCTATATATGTGAGCTCGCATATTATGATGATGACTCCTTTCTAGAATAAGCAGCCAATAAGTGCACCGGAACATCAATATCTCTTTTTTTTCCACTTAATACTTTATATTATTACTATTTTTCAATTCATATTGTTTGTTATATTATTAAGCTTTTTTTATAACGAATAAAGGTAAGTTGTATTACCTAAAGTAATAATTATTATATTATCAAAGTATGCGGCTTATACATAATGAGGGAGAGGTTGCCTCAGGCCCGAAGGACTCCAGGTGGTCTTGGGCACCCTCCATTGCCCATGTTCCCTGTGTTAAAAAAAATAGTTATCTCCATGTTCGATGTAATTTCAGTTTGTTCGATGTAAACAGCCTTGATATCATGAAAAGCGGTATATAATAAATCTTAAATAAATAATGTGCAGCGTTTGTATGTTTCATTAATGTAAACGTGTTTTACTGTATAGTAAGATTTGTTATATCGCCACCATGCTTCATATAATAAATTGGAGTCAGCGAATCGTTTGTCGCTGAATATTATGAAGAGAAATTACAGCCATATGCTTTAAACCACAATAATGATTTGCATACAGGCGATCAGCTTTTAAATTATCTGCTGTCACATTATGCTCCTGCTTATGCAACATTTGACGAATGGTATGATCGGCGTGACTTTGTTTTAAATATGGTACGGTTGTGTTGGCGCTGCAGAAATCAAATGAGAGAATACGAACTTACATTCAGAGAGCACTTAGGACCGACGCACGATTATCGGATGATACCGTATTGCTAAATCGATTGGCTCGTTGTTATGCAAACAAACGGTATAGTTATGCTGGATTGCAGCTCGTTACGCTGTATCTGCCGTATATACACGATGCGGATGACGCGCTATCGAGACATCGTCATTACCAAATTCCGAAAAATACATCACTTGTATAGGATTGCCATTTCTACAATTAGACTTTTCAACATTTCAATGGATGCTTAGTATCGTTCTGGGGCGTACACTGTGGCGTCAACTCATGGAACACGAGATTTCTTACGCCGATAGAACCATGCACCCTGGATATGTGACTACAATGCCTGGTTTGTTCTTGCAATCAGTCTTGGAATATAACGTCTACCATAAAGATTGGGGTTCGATGTTACCGACGATTGTTCAACTGTTAATTAATTATTATAATATACGTTTACAAAACCCGTGGGAAAATGATCATCCATTCAGATCATTTAACAGTCTTTATCTTGTATACATATTACTGTTACAAAATAACCCATGCAGTTTATGTTCATGCCTACCCAATACATTATCACCGACGATTCTTATACCTCATTATTATCATGTATATCAACATCCGTTTGCTTTAATGCACGTTGATACTACCGACTATTCTGTTCTTGTCCCACCGCTCCACAAATTACTTAAAAAATATATGGTTATTTCATATATTATGTATAGAATTAGGAAAGGCGTTCATCGGCACTGATAACGTGTACGTTATAGCAGAATACATCAAACGATTCTGTCAACTCATTGGTACAAATTTAAAATTTGATATGGACGGACGTGTAATAGAACATCAACTCAAGGTCTCCGCCCATAAGCGATGCTTTATCCAGCAGCAACATCGAGCTGCGTATTTACGTCAATACCATATACATCCCTTTCTTGCATTTATGAAATATAATGAAGTTATGTTTACATCGCACCATTTACAATGTATACAACAAGGAGAACCATTATTTTCGAGACACGGCCACGTACATCATCATCTAATGGAGAGTCAGTTAGGCTTTCCACAGAACATAGCGTGGGACACGATTTATAGAATGCCTTCCGCCGTATGGGAAACAGCCATCATTCCTACAACAGCACAACTATCACCTCAGAATGTGCCTCTGAGATCCGTATCATCTACGCACCCCCAGAATGTGCCTTTGGATTCAGTCTCAATTGCACCGTCCGCATACCGAAACATCGAATCAGCATTTGCTACAGCATATTCAAGTTCTAATGAAACCTCCGCCTCTAGAAATGAGTCAGATACCGAAGAACCTTCTGGTTCCCGAAACGGATAAGGCGCAGGCGGGATCTCCGACCCTCTTAAATAATCTCTACCACCACAGAAAGATTCAGTTAAGGTGCGGATAGAATCTCCAAGTCGCATGCGCCACAAGAGGATTCGGTATACACACGCAAAAAAAAAACCCACCAACTTATAAGCATTTCTACGTTACGCGAAACAACGCAACATGACGTTTGTTAAATCGCCTTCGTACTCCGCCGATACGGATGAGCCTATATTATCATCCTCTGCACATCATAGTCGCTTCGTCCTATTCCCGATCCAATATCACGACGTGTGGGAAATGTACAAAAAAGCTGTAGCGTCTTTTTGGACACCAGACGAAATCGATTTACAAAGCGATCTACGCGACTGGCGAGAACGTCTTACCTCGGACGAACGACATTTTCTCTCTCGCATTCTGGCCTTCTTTGCTGCCAGCGACGGCATAGTTAATGAAAATTTGACAGAGCGTTTTTGTCAGGAAGTCACCGTGCCTGAAATACGCTGTTTTAACGGTTTTCAAATAGCCATGGAAAATATACACTCTGAAACATACAGTCTGTTGATCGATACCTACATATCATACGCTCACGAACGCCATTGTTTATTCAACGCTTTAGACACAATACCATGCATTCGGCAAAAAGCTAAATGGGCTCTACGCTGGATCAAGCGCACAGATAGCACCTTCGCCGAACGTCTGGTAGCCTTTGCGGCTGTAGAAGGCATTTTCTTTTCCGGTTCCTTTGCGGCCATTTTTTGGCTCAAGAAAAGAGGCCTGATGCCAGGATTGACATTCGCCAACGAACTTATTAGCCGCGATGAAGGTCTGCATTGTGACTTTGCCTGCCTGCTGTTTAAGCATCTTGTACATAAACCGGACGAACACGTCGTGCACTCTATTCTATTCATCGAATCTGCATTTCTAACGGAGGCTCTGTCTGTGCGCTTGCTCGGCATCAACTGCGACCTTATGATACAGTACATTAAATTTGTAACGGACAGGCTTGTTCGTGCGCTTGGCTACACCGATATGTATCGCGCAACAAATCCCTTTGATTTTATGGAAAATATTTCTCTGGAGGGCAAAAGCAACTTTTTTGAGAAACGTGTTAGTGACTACCAAAGAAGTAATGTAATGCATACAGTAACACAGGCTGCACTACATTATACGTTTTGTACAGATGCTGAGTTTTGATTAACATTTGATAATGTTCATTTTAATCGCTCTGTTAGATAAGAAATGATTAAACTACTACGCCGTGACTGAATCGAACATGTACGTCTCTTTCTTCGCAAATATGCGATTGTATCCAGTCGAATGCTACGCCTACCAATAAAACCTTTTGCTAACCTAACAAGTCTGCCGTGTCCAACATATATGTGGTGTATAGAGTGAATTTAATGCGCGCGGTAAAACATGTTTACTATTTTGTCTCGGGCGAACTTTTCGAATTGTGAGCATATCGAACATTTTTATCGACGACATCTGCACACGTTTACCACGATGCATTACATGGGTAAAGTACACTCGGCCGATGATATCTTTGTAGCTTTTATGAACGATGTGTCTGAGCCCGATTATAAAACTATCGACGAATGGCGGGCCGACGCGCCGTCGATTCTTTCGTACGTTTTAAAACTTTGGCAACATCCGTGTTTGGATTCTATAGCTGCGCGACGGCATACGTATTTCACGACGCTCATGAAAAAAATGAACCTGCGCCCCTACATATGCTATCGACCGCCTGCTGTGGATATCATGGAAGCGCAAGACGTGATAAACAATGAACTGACGTTATTATCCGTATTGCACTCACAAAAGGAACGGTTAGATTTTATAGCGCGTCACGCGTTGTCCACCGATCTACACCGCTGTTGGCCGGCAAGTTATCGCGGCGTCTTCTCAACACGATACGTATAAATTTATGTCCTCGATAGCTCTGCCTATCGATGTGGAATTGCCCACGTTTTTTCTTATTCTGCGTAAACTGTTAGGCAAAATGCTGTATCTGCGAACGCTGCAACACGAAATCAGCTACTTCATGATAACGCCGACGCTGTGCAATGCGATAGACACTCGGTATCCGTGTCTAGCATTACAGAGTTTGCACGCTGCTTTGGACATGCTGGCTAAACAGTCTACCACACGGTCGCTGCAGCCCTATAGCACAGTAACGCGCTACGCCGGCGATGGCTTTATAACAGACATGCTGTATCCCCTAGAATGCTTGTATCGATTAGACGATAATGTATCATTGTGGTATGAAGAAAATACAGCGGAGAAGCACGACACTATCGCGTTAAATAACCTATTATTCGTTCCCTGGGTATTATACGTATTTTTGTAACGGTTCTCCGATCGAGGTTGAGACCGAAAGCTATTCGTGCCTCGCGGATCCCATAAAACATTTGTATTTTGCGCTCCGGGGCGTAGGCCCCAAAACCTTTTCTTTACTCGCCGACGAGCTCGGCCGGGCGGCGCGGAACGACGGCATGAAGAACCCCAAGCAGATCGAAAAACTGATCAGAGACATCTGTTTTTGTTTGAGAGCGAAAAAGATGTTTATTGACCAACGCGGCGTTGTGTATATTAATAAATTAGACACCAGTTACAGACTATGGCGTAAAATTAAACGCTATAAACGGGAATACTCCGCACATCCCTTGTTGGCGTTTACACGTTTAGGAATTTTTCAAACCGCTGTATTCCGATACCATGTATCGCATGAAGCCGGCATTCTTTGACGATTTGCCTCCCGCCGGTGAAGATTGGAACCCGCACGCGACGACATTCCTGCCCATGTTTGGTTCGCGCCATCGTTAATGTTTTTGATTTTATCCGCAGCTGCCGACGTAGACGAAAAGTACGTCGATTTGTTTTACCTTCGTGCTTTTAACCGATGCTACCCAACAAACATTTCCCCTAAGCAATGCATTCCCGCCATACCCGACTATCTTACCGTAGAGCACTGGTACCGGTCAGCTCCGGCAGTATTATCGACTGTCCGTGGCATTTGGACATGCAGACACACGCTAGATAAGTTAGTGCGAAAATGGTTCCCCATGAGACACTTTCATCTATCGCGAGCGACGCGCGATAGACGCAGCCATTCAGACAAAGATATTTACGCGTCGTCATCGTCCGCCGTCGCGTTTATTCCCGAAGACAATTATACTTACCTGGAAGCCTATTGGATAGCGACTACGAACGCGGCGATGCGGAGACGATTCATAGATAGACACGCGTTATCGCCCTTATACCACGGAAGAAGGTCGACGGTTTATCCGCACGCTGTCTTTGCATCCCTATGATAAATACATGACCACATTGGCGCTTCCGCGAGCCCTGCATCCGTTACCTTTCTGTTTGTCATGAGACAAATATTAGGAACGACCCATGATGTCGCAGATATTGCATAAGGAATTAGTCGCCCTGTCTGCCACAGGCACAGACTCTCCTTATTCGCGCTTACGAAAACGAACAATATCTTTTACAAGCCAGCTGTATAACGCGACAAACTCTGGATTTGCAGACATTGGATCATTTTATGGGTGGTTCAGCACTCAGGATCACAGCATTACGCTATAAGCGGTTTGTTTTGTCTCGACGTGTATATTTCTCTTAATACACGTACAACTCTTTAAACATCGCCACCGACGCCATCTCACCATGGCACCACCAAACAAGCTGTCATGTTCTCTACTTGTACAGACTATTATTCTATTCTAAACAACGTGTCTTTAACGATAGAGTTGGCCAATTTATGCGCCTCTCATCGGCCCGTTAAAATCGCTACTATTTGCTACAGCGGGTGTGGACGTTCAAGTGTACGCTTTACTGTGCGCAGAAATCGCACGCGCGGTGCAACGACGAAAAACGGACCGCCCCTCTTGTCACAGTTACCAACAATAGTACATATGGTTGAGACATTGGTATATCTTTTTCCAACATAAAAGTTTATTTATCGATCATCGTGGCATGTTATACATTAACAAAGACTCTTACAAACCGTTGTCTGCTTTCATCCATGACATACTATACAAACCTGTACAAGATACATCCTTTTTGCGCGTTTACAGACTACAAGCGTGTTCAAGTATTATCTTATCTTATGACACAGCCGTGTGGTTCACAGATTCTTTTTTTAAGACGATGCGCGTATGTTGCAGCTTCAGTCCCACAAACGATGATCGACCTGTAGCTATTTTTGGTCCATACGATACAATGATGAACAGCGATGCAGTAGGGCATAGGGTTTAGTTTTTCTGTACGATAAAATACGGAGGCTTTCAGAAACGCGTGTCTTCTCTCGCACGTCGATACTGTCGTGTATATCGATTTTGATAATAATATCCTTTTTTCTGCTTCAAAAGAAATGTTTCACCCTGTGCGACTGTCGTTGCCACAATTCTTTGGCTTTTATGTTACGCAAACGTTGACATTTTATGTACCGCACCTGCTCTGGTCTTCGCGGCGTAGGTGCCAAAGAGACACATAAGGCGGGTCAGTCAGCAGTTGATATTTCATTTCGCATGCATAAAATGCTTGCGCAAAACACATGGTCACAATGAGAAGTCCGGGTAAGCATACTATTATTCGTCAAGGTTCCATCGGAGCCACCCACGCATCAAAGGCGCCCAACGACCATTCTGTTATATCATCTTTTGTGCGTATCTGTATATGTAGTTTATCGATAATGTCTACACGAAAATCATTGCGACGTCGCGTCCATGAAAAATGGCACAACGTCCTCAGTCGTGAGAGCAACTGATGTGCTGTTGCCAACGTGCGATACGTTAAAGCTGCCTTGATAATTGTTTACTTATTGCAGGATAGCAAATACCCGTGTGCGCGAGATCCAGCAATCCTGCAGATGTCGACACTTAGATGTTCCAATGTTCGTTTATGACATTAAAAGGACAAAATGACGGTGCGCCGTTCGGTGATTTTTCGTGCTCTTTGGGTTTCTTAATAGCTGCCACAGCGCCTCGTCTGATAACGGCAAATTGTATCATCTCGTCTTTCCGCTTTTAATATTGCTCCTGTATTGATACGGAGCATACCTCGTAGTAGGCTAGTAGTCAAAGCGGTCTGTCATCGAAAAGCCACATCACAAATACACATACGCACATCTTCGGAAAAAAAAAACGGCAATGATTTCAATCGATAAATTCTTTTAGTACATACTACGTGCAAAGGCACTACGATGTAACGTTCGGTTTGTAGAGGAAACATCTGCTTTTGCTTGCTTTGTCTGCACAGATTTCTTTTACTCCCCACACACAAGCCAAAGACGCGACAAGTCATCATTCTTTGTTATTTCCTGGCAATATGTGCCTATCTGTCCCCTCTAGGTCTTCTAGAGCAATATGTGAAGCAAATCGAAAACATGGGGTCTTTTAGAGGACAGCATAGAGACATCATGGGTCGGTCAAGAAACAGTGACATGGGAACAGACGCCGCGTCGACGTTCAAGCCGACATTTACATTCCAGTTTCAACACAATCACGCCTTACACGGACTCTTTATGTATGCCACATCAAG
>CM066047.1:75653302-75752868 GCA_033557465.1 Ichthyophis bannanicus
CTGGTGGTCCATCTCTCTTGTGTTTAAGGGGCTCCATCTGGTGGGCAAAAAATCTACAGAGCCATCCTAGGATGGGGATGGGGTCTGGCACCCTAGGAGCCAGGAAACACACACGTCCCCTGGCAGGGAGGCCAAGCCCCTGAGGAGGCTGAGCCTGCTGCGCCACCAGGGACAGGGAGGCCTGTGGCCTTCTCTGTTTAGCTGACTGCTGTCCCTTTCTAGCGGGGTGGCCTGCAGGTTGACCCTGTTGGTCATAAGACTGAGAGGACAACGTCCTCATGGAGCAGGGGGGCCTCCTAAAAGCTCTGTGTATTTCAGTATCTGAAATGTTTGAAAGCCTACTCATGGTGAACCTGTCAGCATCCAATGCATTGGCTGCCCCTTGCCAGGTTCTCCAAAGGGCTCCCCCCATTACAAGGGGTACTACCCAGTTTGTCATGTACCCAGTACTTCAGGTCGGTGGCATGGAGCCCGGCATTTCATCCTGCACCTATGGCAATGACCGAGGCCTACTATGTCCCGCACAGCAACAGAAGGCTTCTCTATTGCCAAATGTGGACATGTGCTGGGCATGTCTGCCATTAGTCTGATGATCAAATCACCTGTCGTCTTGGATACAAGGGCTCAGACATTCCAGATCCTCAGAGGCCTCCTTCAGTAACATTCCCATAGATAGATGATAGGAGCGTATCCTGCATGATAGCATTGATGCCTGGAAGATACGGTGTCCAAAGGCTCTAGGGTAATGCATCTATGACCAGGAGGATTAGAGGCATGCCTTATGGCACATCTGTTCCTCCTCATCGCAGTCCCCACCACGATTGGATGGTGAGGGATCTGTGTTGCCCGGCACACCAGCTGATGGAGGGACACGATACATGGTATCCAGTCCACGAGATCATGGAGAGGTGGTAGAGATGTCCCCCACAATCCGCAAGCAGGCGATCATGGAGGATCTCATGCACTGGTCTCGTTGCTGCCTCCTGGGGAGTTTGGTGATTTTGAGGCATCACCACCTCCATTGCCCTGGGCCCTGGTTCAGCAGCTCGCGTGATAGCCAGCCCCTTTGCCACAACTCAGATGACATCCTGTAGGGACATGTCCGCGGGGGGGGGGGGGACATCATCCTCCCTGGAGAGGAGGGTTCCACTGGGATAGGCACAGATCCAGCAAGAGACGGGATCTACCCTCTGTCTGGGTGCCCCTGGCAGCAATACCCATACCGATCTGCAGCGGATGGTCCTGCCACTGGTGTATTGGTAACAGGCCGACTCGGTAACGTGTGCGCAGGCGCCGAGGTTACTGACACCAGTAATGGTATCAGGGTTTGCAACAACAGTGCCGGCACCGGTGGGCAGGTCTGGGGCGGTACAGAGGGCTTTGCTGTCACGAGGTGAGCCTGTGGACTACATTCATTGACCAGGATTCTCTGCTCCAACAATGCTGTTGATGCTTGTGTAGTGGTGCTGGCAAGGATAGCCTGTACCCCACAGCATGGCCCCAGGGGCACATACAGGGTGTGGGCCCCAGGGAGGTTCCTGACCCCCGACATTGGCTTGGGGGCTGGAGCCTCCCGCTGGGTCTGTGTTGGCAGCATATGTTCCCCACAGGCAACGCCAGAGGCATCCAGAGGCCTAGAAGGGGATCAACCCATAGAGGTACTGCCAGATGTGTGTTTGGTTACCTGAGATGTATGGGAGGGTGCGGAAGCCCTGGAGGATGTCGATGCCACCGAGGCTGCGTCACAGCAACAGAGGGTACTGGAGCTGGCTGCCCAACCTATATGACCTTTAGTAGATAACATCCCACAGGCCAAACATTCGGACATGGGATGTGCAGGTCCCAAACCCATGAGACACCACCCGTGGGTGTCGATGACAGTAACAGTACCACCACATGTTGCGCATGTGTTGGACCTGAGGAGGGCTCCCCACGGATGGTGGCCAACTATTTGGGCCTATGGCCCGAGGTGGCGCGTGTACCTGAGAAGACACATCTGGATGGTTGGAAATTACCCCCTTATCTGTTTATGAGCTGGTAACCGGCGGTGCAGGAATAGAATTACAGACAGGCAGACGCAACCGCAGAAATGTGGCAGTGAGACCATGTTCCTGTGGTGACAGGAACGACAGCCTGCTGGTTCCGCAGAGCACAATGAACTGGGGAGAGGCAGTTGGGAATGGCGGGACGACAGCATGCAGGCACTGTGGGCTGCTCCCAAAGGCTTGCCCATTGGACGCTGGGGGGCATTCCCGCACTGGCTCCATCGACACATATGATACCCACACATGCAGACTATTTCCTGCTTTCCCTGGGGATCCACCAAGACAGGGCCATCTGGGCCCCCTACGTGATAGTCACCACTGCATGGGTTGTGATATGCATCACAGTGTCCATACATGGTCTGCAATGTGTAGGGTGCCCAGATGTCCTGGACCTATCAGGACTGTCATGTGTTCATGAGGCTTGTCCTGAGTCTGGAATTGCCAGGATCGTGACCTGCCATCTGAGCTATCATCCCGATCTTCCTGGAGCTGTTGTCAACCTTCAGTGTATGCATGTTGAAGATGCTACCTGTGATCCGTAGGATGGGACATCTCATTCAGGTCTGTGTGTATAAGCCGCGTTGTAGGGTAGCATAGGTGTATTCTGGGGCGTCCCGTGCAACTGTAGGGCAGAGCAATGTACGTATTTGGTCTTTTGGTTGTGCAGATCCGTCAAATGCTGTGCTCTGTAATGGTTGGTTAGCATTATGTTTGTGATCCCTATGTCAAACGGGGCTGTGGAAGGAGAGTACGTTCTCTGTGCAGACAGCAGTGGGCGGTTGCTAGTTCTCACTTGCACGGTACAACAGTGAACTGTATCATAGACTGTCCTGAGCGTGTGTCAAAGGTATCTGGGCACCCTAGCAATGTGTGCCAGCAATGTTGGCTGGGACAGCCCCAGAGATATATGCAATGTGTGTCCCATGGCCCTCACGTCTCCCTCACCTATGTTAGATGGCCACTGTGCAGAGTGCATATGGATGGATCATGCTGCAACACAGGTATGTGAGGGCTTTGTGTGTCCCATGACCCATCATTGGGCCCCATGACATGCTTAGGAATGACTCATGGGACACAGAGGTCTGACCATGGTCATGTGTTGCAATATGTGCCATGCATGGGAGTGTGACAGACTTATCCTGTGGGGTATGGCCAACATGTACATGTGTGACATTTGCCTTTGCAGGGGGTATAGCACATATCTCCGTGTCCTTCACCCACAGGCACTCATCAGGCGCTGGAGCAGATACGGCGTGAGATCAGCCGGAACACGGCTGAGCTGCAACATCTGCGGACAGACATGGAACACATCGCCACTGCAGTGGAGGCCATGGTGGCAAGGATGCCACAGCCAGCCCCAGCCCCAGAGGCTGCAGCACCACCACGGCAGATGAGGGGTGGTTTGGGCCGTGGGCGACGGGGGCGGCCACGCAGGAAGTGACATGTACGTGTGGTCTAGTGGTTGGGGGGTGCAATGTAGTCAGGCCAGATGGTCGGGGGTTACACTCCCAGTGAGGCATATGAGCTACCCTGGGTCAGTAGGACTCGTGGGTTACTAGTGCCACACAGGTGCTCCCTGTGGACCTGGTTCAAGCCGCATGACACTCCATAGCCCATGCTCCCTGTAAAAATAGTTGTACTCCACATATTCATGCCCTGTGCAGCATTCACTCGGTTTGTTCGATGTACACTGCAGTGATGCTGAATGGAACACTGCATATGTAAATGTATAGTACAATAAACACATTGATACCACATCTGTGCATGTGCATGTTTGCCAGGGTAGACAGGCCTTGCATTCGTGTTTGATGTGGACATTTAGTATATGTACACTGCACCAACTGCAACTGTGGCAGTAGACGTAACACATCACATACCCCTACAAAGACATACATATCTGACCTATGCTATCCTGTGTGCAGTTCTCCGATGTGTGGCAACGTGCTACCCCATGTGGCCTGCCACCTCATCATGTTGTTCCCCTGCCCTCATGTAGTTCACCCATGCCCCTCAGTGGTGGGGTGTCTGTGCTGCCGGCTATCACTGAACAGAGGTCACCACATGTCCTGTGTGGGATGGACTGTGGCATGCCTCAGCACCAGGACCTCATTGTGGGGTGATTGACATCCACACCTGTTGCACATGACAGATGTCATGGTGCTGCATGTCTGGTGTTGGGATCTGTCGCCGTCTCCCATCCCTGATACCCCCAACATTGGTCAGATATGTGTGAACATTCTCCCTGCCCTCAACATGGCCTACGTGGCTGCCCTCCCACATTGACTTGCATGTGGCACGGACAGATAGGGGAGGATTACATAGATCGGCTGCCCATACTTGCATGCACATAAAATCACCCACTGCCACTCACTGTGACATGCATTGTCCTGGGCTGCCCTCAATGGCCATCCCCCTGAGCAACTCCTGGGAGCAGCAACACATCGTAACCTCCGAGCACAGACATAGCTATTTGCAGGTTCTGCTATTTTGGCACACCAGCATGGTGCACCATATATGGTTCCCACACATTGCACACAGCATGCACGTGCCTAGGTATATTGGGACATGCTCCACATTGCCACATCTCACTCTCAGCCATGGACTCTCACGCCTACGCACATGGCCAGCCCCCATACCTATGTGTGGAGAGGGTCCATGTATGACACCCATGTTTGCCGTGCATACACATACCTAACTACACACATGTCCCATGCTTATGTCCATTGTCCGCCAGTAACAGCAACACATGACCATTCGTATGGCTTTCCAAAACTGTATTTACAACAACAGTGCAACTAAACACAAACAGCATAACAGTTTTATATATGCACATCTGTTGGCCCATTCATTGTCATTCCCACCCAGTGTGCTACGTCCATCTTGGTGCAGTCCATGTCATCAGGACCCAGCTATCCTGTTGGGTCAGGGGGACGGGACAGCACAGGGCATGTGTGTGGGCACCCCAGGGGCCATCACACACTCCTGGGGCGCCCATCAGTGGATGGTCATTGAGAGGCAGCATCCATGCCTGCCACAGGCTGCCTCTCGGCGACCAACTGCTGGACGGACCATGCCAGCACATGCACGGTGCGTTCCAGGGCCCCCAGTCATTGCGCCACCCCATCCATTGCAACGGACAGGTCATGTACACACTTACGACCACATACACACATGGTTCCAGGTATGTATGTGGTGGTATGTACATGGGTCCTGTCCGTGGCAATGGGTGGCATGGCCACAACCACTCGGGCACCCTTTCTGCCCACATGTGTGTGCTGGCAGGGACCCACAGTGTCCTGTGCTGTCCCATGCTCCACCCAGACCTCCACTCCCTCAGCAGACCCTGCCTCCCAGTCCACCCCAACCTCTGCCCCTAGGCCCTCCCACCCACCCTGCGCATGCCCCACACTCCCCTCCTCCCTCTCCCCCTCTGACATGACCCACACACATTCAGTTCCCCCCCCCGGCCCCACCCCCACCTCCACCATTCCCCCGGTGCCCATGTGAGATACAGGGGCCTCTGCTGCCTCCTCCCCAGGCCCCCCTCCTCCTCACCCTCCTCTTCCTCCTCCGCCAGCTCCAGTGGCCCCACCTCCTCCTCCTCCTCCCCCCTCCTCATCGACGTCGACTGCCGCTGCCACCACCGCTGCTGCCTCCGCATCCTCATCCTCCTCCTCCTCCGACTCCCCCTCGGGCCATCTCTGGCGGGTGGACCGTGGCAGGTTCTGTGGTGCCAACGCTGGCGTCCCAGCTGTGTGGTCCTCCTCTGTGGGGAATTACAGTTATTAGCACACACTTACATGATGCACATGACACATTTGAATAGTTCGGCCCCACAAGGCCTGGTGGGCCACTGTGACCTCATCTAATGAGCCACAGAGGTTGTGACACTCACCTCCCCACTGTGACACTGCCAGCCTTCATACCCGCTCCAGGTGGCCGGGATACCGGAGCCTCATCTCCCTGGCCTTCTTCCTTAGATCCTCAACCTAGTGGGGGGAGACAATGTGAGGGTACATTACTGCCATATCAACCTGGTGGGTGGTCCACAGATGTGACACATCTCCGTGCAGGGCATCATGCTGCTCCTGCTCCTCTGCTCAGTGTGTCCTGTACCAACAGTTGCCGCTACCCACACATGTGTGGCCATGTGTGCAGTCACACATATGTGTCCCATGCTACACACACTAGATGCACCATACCCTGTTCCTACAATCTCCCCTGCACAACATGGCAGAAGCATGCCACCTGTGGCATGGCTAGGCTGTTGTTTAGAGGGGACCTCGGCAACACCCTGTGTGGTCTGGCAAACACATGTGTATTTGCCTTACCTGCACATATCAGCCGACTAGCTATGTTGCCACAAACTGGGTACACAGCAATGACATATGGATGTGTTTCGCACCATATCTATCAGGTCTCATGGCCCCCAGGGGTGGGCTGCTTCACACAACATCCACAGCTGCACCTACCATACAATCAGGATACAGACCTGAACTGTTCTATGAGCCATGGGCCTCAGGGGGATGGGGTACATGTGTGTCATGACACAGCATCACCTACCACAATGTCTGGATGCCATACCCACCTTCGCAGACAGGTCACAGGCCCCATGGGGACAGGGTGTCCTAGCACACATCTTCTGTGAGACACACCATAGAAGCAGGATGACTAACTGGATGCGTTCAGCGGGTCTCCAGACTCCTTGAAATCGGGTAGATTATATGCCATCAGAAGCAGCAAATGCCATTTCACCAGGGTGACTGGGGAGACACTTTGATGGGCTGACACAACTCCTAGGGATAGGGCAGATGTTTTAACCTGCATGGGCACAAACAGCCATATCACCAGGGTGACTGACAGCCCACTTTGATGGGCCCTCAGGGCTCCTGGGGATAGGGAGGATGTCTCAAACTGCAAAGGCACAAACCACCTTATCACCAGGGTGACTGAGGACCCACTTTGATGGGCTCTCGGGACTCCTGGGGATAGGGCAGGTGTGTTAAACTGCATAGGCCCAAACAGCCATATCACCAGGGTGACTGACAGCCCACTTTGATGGACCCTCAGGACTCCTGGGGATAGGGAGGATGTGTTAAACTGGGAGGGCACAAACCACCTTATCACCAGAGTGACTGAGGACCCACTTTGATGGGCTCTCGGGACTCCTGGGGATAGGGCAGGTGTGTTAAACTGCATAGGCCCAAACAGCCATATCACCAGGGTGACTGAGAGCCCACTTTGATGGACCCTCAGGACTCCTGGGAATAGGGAGGATGTGTTAAACTGCAAAGGCCCAAACAGCCATATCACCAGGGTGACTGACAGCCCACTTTGATGGGCCCTCAGGGCTCCTGGGGATAGGGAGGATGTCTCAAACTGCAAAGGCACAAACCACCTTATCACCAGGGTGACTGAGGACCCACTTTGATGGGCTCTCGGGACTCCTGGGGATAGGGCAGGTGTGTTAAACTGCATAGGCCCAAACAGCCATATCACCAGGGTGACTGACAGCCCTCTTTGATGGACCCTCAGGACTCCTGGGGATAGGGAGGACGTGCTAAACTGGGAGGGCACAAACCACCTTATCACCAGGGTGACTGAGGGCCCACTTTGATGGGCTCTCGGGACTCCTGGGGATAGGGCAGGTGTGTTAAACTGCATAGGCCCAAACAGCCATATCACCAGGGTGACTGACAGCCTACTTTGATGGACCCTCAGGACTCCTGGGGATAGGGAGGATGTGTTAAACTGGGAGGGAACAAACCACCTTATCACCAGGGTGCCTGAGGACCCACTTTGATGGGCTCTCGGGACTCCTGGGGATAGGGCAGGTGTGTTAAACTGCATAGGCCCAAACAGCCATATCACCAGGGTGACTGACAGCCTACTTTTATGGACCCTCAGGACTCCTGGGGATAGGGGGAATTGGAAGACAGCAACAGTGGCAAAGCCATACCTCCAGGGGGGCTGGGGACCCATTGTGTTACACTCCCAGGGCAACTGGGGGTGGGCAGATGTTTTAGACTGCTAGGGCACAAACATCCATATCACCAGGGGGAATGACAGACCATTTGTGGCAGGTCTCACGGCCCCTGAGGGTAGGGCAGATGTGTGACCCTGCAAATGCAGATCCCACCATATCAGCATGATGATCACAGAACCTCCTTAGGCAGATATGTGGGCTACCTGTGTTATGAGGTGTTTTAGCATTTCAGTCACAGCAGCTGCCATGACACCAGGAGGGCATCTGGGACTCTGTGCACAGGTCCGTAGCCCCCTGGGTAATGGGCAAACCACTAAGATGTGATACATCGACAATATAGCATGTGTGTGTCACGAATACAGATGATTGGGATAGACTACTTTCACAAAGCTGCATGCACAGCTACATTTGACACTGGATATGTATATGGCTACACGGACCTGTCCCCATACACTTACCTCACGTGGGTAGTCCGCCACACAGTTGTACCGCCGTGTGACACACTCCCAAGCCCTCCGTACTCTCACCAGGTCCTGCCGCCTGGAGGAACCCGGGAACAGCCTGTGCTGCCTTGGCTCAATAAGCTGTGCCAGGTGGCGCAGGTCCTGGCTGGTGAATGGTGGCTTCCTGGACATGGTGGCCATTCTCACCTGCACACTACTCAGGGACGCACGCATGCAAGCACGCCGGCGCATGCGCAGCGCAACACGCATGTGCAATGCATGTGCGCATTGACGCAGCGCGCGTTGCCATGGCGCGACGCAGCGCGCGTTGCCATGGCGCGACGCAGCGCGCGTTGCCATGGCGCGACGCAGCGCGCGTTGCCATGGCGCGACGCAGCGCGCGTTGCCATGGCGCGACGCAGCGCGCGTTGCCATGGCGCGACGCAGCGCGCACTGACACGCCCCGCGACGCACAGGCCTACATGCATCAACACGTGTATGAGTGTACTGCATTTGTTTCTGTCTCTGCTAGAACTAGTACACAGGATCTAGTGTTGCCCACAATCTACATAGTGATTTATGCTGCAGACACACATAGCAGTGATTTGTATGACATTTGTAAAAACAATGTTTGCTATGTTTTATTTCCGCAGCTGTCTGCCACATCTGGGTCTTGAACCCATAACCACTGGCTCGCAGGGCATTGTTCTCACCGGTGTGCTATGCCTTTTCACATGGCAATGGTTGGCTCAACACATAAGCCAAGGGAGAGTGTTTAATAATCCGTGTTAATGTGTGCCCAGCCAAGCTGTGCAGGATGTCATAAGGGGGGGGGGGGGGTAGCGTTAAGGTCTAGATGTCGGGATCGTGCAATATGTTGCATAGCGCACATTATC
This sequence comes from Ichthyophis bannanicus, assembly GCA_033557465.1. Taxonomy (NCBI): domain Eukaryota; kingdom Metazoa; phylum Chordata; class Amphibia; order Gymnophiona; family Ichthyophiidae; genus Ichthyophis; species Ichthyophis bannanicus. The sequence goes on from CM066047.1 coordinate 75,662,673, forward strand.
ACACAATCGAGGGAGGTGTGACATGTTCATGTGCATTAATCATAGGTAGGGGTGCTGACATACAAGCGTTGTGGCAGAGGTGTAGCACATTGGTTGACGGACTGCCTGATGGTACAGGGGTCATGGGCTCGATCTCCCAGTGCAGCTCTTGCATACAACTGCCTGGGACCTTGCCCTTTACGTTTCAGCAGTGGTTTGTGTTAGCATTTCGTTATATTTACATTTGTGCTGCCAGCAAACACACCCTCACTGTGCCATAACCTAGGGTGCCACAGTAGTCACCCTATGGAGCACTCCAGAGAGCACATTATAAGGTGCACTGTCCACTAAGGCACCTTATAATGTTCCCTATGGGGCGCCCCATGGAGCGCTGTCGAGGGTGCCATATGAGGGACCTACAGGCTACAGCACTGAGGGTGTTTTTGCTGGCTGCACTAATCAAACATTAAACAACTATCTGCCTCAGACAGCCCTATCAATTGACCCACTGTGGGTTCACACCCATTACCTCTGCCACACAGACAGTGATGTAACCAGTGGGCTACAGCTGTATGGCCACACCCGGGCCCCTGGCAGGCTACAGAGGGACTGCAGGTCTCCACACTAACTGCTGTGGTTATCAGGTTGGGGTTAACCCACCCATACCCATGATGCACTGCACATGCATATCAGCAGTCCACAGATGATCACAGGATGGGGTATGCAACCCCACAGCACCTCGGCCAGGTTGGGGGCACTGACCGTGTGCACCCCCACAGCACCTCAGGCTGGTAGGGGGTACTAACCATGTGTGTTACTGGTACAGAGTGGCTACAGACCATCACATTGTGTGGGTACCGTGCCCACCCTGAGGGGGACGTGGGGCACCCAGCACCATGTCCTCAGCCCCAGACATAGATGAGATACACTATGCTGCAGGTCGCCATCAGTGACAGTGTGAGATAGGTAGTCCTTGCAGATACACCTTTGAATACACTTCCATCCATATTGGTTCCCCAGTCCCATCTGGCCCTTGTGGACTATGATGCACCAAAAATAGTGCATATTCTTTGTGAGTGCCATGGCCACATGGTTACTGTGATGGGGGTGGGGCGCCTGTATGGGCCCATTGGCAGATTATGTAGTACCACCCAACCTGTCCTCTGGGGCTCAGGATCTCCCACCGCCGGCTCCACATTCCTGCGATGGTGGCGGTAGAGGGGACCACCTACCTCAGTCCAGCTAGGGGTACACAGCCATACAGCAACAGGGGACAGACAGTAGGGCTGGAAATTCTCTGCTGCCCCCTACACTATCTGACATTCTCCAGCAGTGGGCACAGTGAGTCCCCACCCACCACACCCTGCAAGGTGTCCCAGCCATACACATACTAACTGCAAACAATGTGCTAGCTAGTCCATAGTGCATATTACTGGGGATGCTGTGTACACCCACAACTGGGATGTGAGCACACCCACCGAGCAGTTAAGTCAGTGATTGGCCCCCAGAAAATGGAACCCATATATATCACTTATATAACATACTATGTGGCACTATGGGGGAACCTAGTCATGCCGTGGTCACTGCTCAGTCAGGGTGGGGGTGCCTTTCCAGCAGGACCTGCTTTGGCCATTCTATCCATGCAGGTGGCAGCCAGACACTACATTGTCCCTACCATTGCCCTGAGCCCTGTGCTGCTGCATCCTGCCCAGGCAGCCCTGTCTAGGCTTTACCCATATTACCTTGCTCCTCATTATGCACATAGGCAAGCTAACACTGGACACAGTGCAAACAGTGTGGGCTGTGAACGGTGTGGGCAACCACTACACACTGGATGGACATACACACACTCCCACACCTATGACAGCAATGTGCAAATAGAGGCTCTTGGCAGCCCTGGCCACCTCAGCAGTCCTGGGCACAGTACAGGCATGGTTCTGGTACACGATACTGTTGGGGTCACTCCCCAGGGTGGTAAACAATGTCAAACACCAGACCTGATACACACTCCGCAGACATCAGAAAGGTTGGTATGGTACGACTAAAGGGAAGATTGTGCTTAACATAGGGATTCCTATCCGCCAGTGATCATACCAACCTTTTGATATATGTGTGCCATATCACCAGGTTTAGTGTGGCATGGCTACGGTATGCAGGGGCTTATATTGGGAGCTTCAGACGGGGCTCGCCATCCTGCTGCTACAGGTGGTTTTGGATGATGGGGCCTGTGGGTGCAGGTGTGTCTGCCCCTGTTGGCCACTGCTCTGGGAGGGGGTTCCCAAATCCAGTCCTGGTGTTCCACAAACTATTTAGGTTTTCATGCTGTCCCTCATGTATATGCATGAGATACATCTGCAAACCATGGAGGCGGCACATGGGACCGCAGCACAGGCATCTTTCTTGGCGACAGCATGAGACCTGCATGGTGTGTGGCCCTCCAGGACTGCATTAGGGAGACTCTGCTCTAGGTACTGCACATGTGTATGGTGTGTGCGCTCTGTGGGGTAAAATATGGGCGTTGGACACATGGTTCTGTTCACTGCACTAAAGGTTCGGCCTTTACTTCCACAGTTTCGTACTGCGTACAATATGGGCCACAGCTGGGGTTTGAACCTCTGACTTCTTGCTCTTGAACACACTGTCTGTGTGTGCTGCACCACACTGTTGCCACAGAGGAAGTGCATTCCCTAGAGATGCCATGACTGTTTGTCAGCCAGGGCCTGTCTGTTGCAGTGCACGGCACCCACCTGAACAGGGTTCGGCCACGGTCTGCTGTGGGCAGCTGCCATTGCCCCTTCCACCACCGGTACCCCTCTGCCACCATGCTGACATGCCATTCTGCTGGTGGTGCTGGTGGTGCACAGTCTCGGGCCATCCAGTGTTCGGGTAGGCGGCTGCCTATGGTGCGGGTTCTGGGGTAGGGGTGCCTGCATAGACATCCACGCTTCCCCCCCCAGCACCTCCTGCCACTGCTCTGTGCCCTTGGAGGCCAATACTGGCAACAGTGCTGGCAGTGTGGGCTGTGGGGAGTGTTTGCAACACCACACACTGGATAGCAGATACACACTCCCACACCTATGCCAGCATTGTAGAACTATAGGGGTGTTTGGCAGCCCTGGCCACCGCTCCAGTCCTGGGCACAGTGCAGGCATGGCTATGGCATGTAATACTGTTGGGGTCACTCCCCAGGGTATACACTGTCAGACACAAGAGCTGTAGCACACTCCACAGACATCAGAAAGGTTGCCATGATGCAGCTCAATCAGATAATTGTACTTAACCTCGGAATTGCTATCTGCCAGTTATCATAGCAACCTTTTGACAGCTGTGTACTGTATTCCCTGGTTTAGGGTGGCATTGCTAAGGTATGCAGGTGCTAGTATTGGGAGATGCATGCAGGGCCCAATGTCCTGCCTCTCCAGGAGGCATTGGATAATGGAGCCTGTGGGTGCGGGTTTGTCTGCCCCTGTTGGCTGCTGCTTTATGGCAGAGGTTCCCAACTCCGGTCCTGGTGTGCGCAACACTGTTCGGGTTTTCATGCTGTCCCTCATGAATATGCATGGCATACATCTGCATACCATGGGGGCGGCACATAGAAATGCAGCACAGGCATCTTTATTAGAGGCAGCATAAAACCTGAATGGTGTTTGGCACTCCAGGACTGCATTTGGGAGACTCTGCTCTAGGTAATGCGCCTGTTTCTGGTGTCTGTGCTCTGTTGGGTAAAACGTAGGTGTTTTGGGCATGTTTACGTCATCTGCAATAAAGGTTCTGTCTGTAGTAGCACGTTTCAGTTGTGGGTAAAACATGGGGACTGGGTTGGCAGGAACCATAGCTGGGACTTGAACCTGTGACCTTCTGCTCCTGAACACACTGGCTGTGTTCACTGCACCACACTGTGGTCACAGAAATTGTGCAGTCCCTGGAGATACCATGGTTGTTTGTCAGACAGAGCCTGTCTGTTGCAGTGCATGGCACCCACCTACACAGGGCTAGGCCATGGTCTGCTCTGGGCAGCTGCCACTGCCCCCTCCACCACCAGTACCCCTCCGCCACCATGCTAACATGGCCTTATATTGGCGACAGCATAAAACCTGAATGACTTGTGGCCCTCCAGGACTGCATTTGGGAGACTCTGCTCTAGGTAATGCGCATGTTTCTGGTGTCTGTGCTCGGTGGGGTAAAATATAGGCATTTGAACCATGCGTATGTTCTCTGCAATAAAGGTTTGTCCTTACTATCACGGTTTAGTAGTGGGTAAAATATGGGGACTGGATTGGCAGTAGCCCCAGCTGGGACTTGAACTTGTGACCTTCTGCTCCTGGACACACTGGCTGTGTTCCCCGCCCCACACTGTGCTCACAGAGACAGCGCAGTCCCTGGAGATACCATGGTTGTTTGTCAGACAGAGCCTGTCTGTTGCAGTGCATGGCACCCACCTACACAGGACTAGGCCATGGTCTGGTCTGGGCAGCTGCCACTGCCCCCTCCATCACCAGTACCCCTCCGCCACCATGCTGACATGGCCTTATATTGGCGACAGCATAAAACCTGAATGATTTGTGGCCCTCCAGGACTGCATTTGGGGGACTCTGCTCTAGGTAATGCGCATGTTTCTGGTGTCTGTGCTCGGTGGGGTAAAATATAGGCATTTGAACCATGCGTATGTTCTCTGCAATAAAGGTTTGTCCTTACTATCACGGTTTAGTAGTGGGTAAAATATGGGGACTGGATTGGCAGTAGCCCCAGCTGGGACTTGAACTTGTGACTTTCTGCTCCTGAACACACTGGCTGTGTTCACCGCCCCACACTGTGCTCACAGAGACAGCGCAGTCCCTGGAGATACCATGGTTGTTTGTCAGACAGAGCCTGTCTGTTGCAGTGCATGGCACCCACCTACACAGGGCTAGGCCATGGTCAGCTCTGGGCAGCTGCCACTGCCCCCCTCCACCTCCAGTACCCCTGTGCCACCATGCTGACATGCCCTTCTGCTGGTGGTGCTGGTGGTGTGCAGTCTCAAGCCATCCAGTGTGCAGGTAGGCAGATGCCTATGGTGCGTGTTGTGGGGTAGGGGTGCCTGCATAAGCGACCACGCTTCCCCCCAACACCGCCTGCCAATGTTCTGTGCCCTTGGGGGTACCTGCTGGGTACTATCCCCTGTGACACTGTGATAAACACTTTCGTGCCCATGTTGGGCCCTCATCAGTTGCTGTCTGGCTGCTGTTCAGTTTCAGCATTCCTAAGTGCCACCTAGGCATCTGCCTAGTCCGCACTGTGCCCCAGCTGCACCACAGCATGTGCCGCCTGCAGCCCTCTGTATCCTCTTTCCCAGCATCTGTCCAGTTGCCCATTCCGACATGCCCACCCTGCTGTTGTGGAACATGTGCATGCCATAGGTAACCTGTCCAATGGAGAGGGAAACCCTATCAGTGCTATTTCACTGTGGGATCATTTACCTTGTATGGGGACAGAGTGTAGACCCTTCCAAAATTCATATTTATTTTTTGGGGCTTTCTTGGGAGTGTTTTTTTTTTTTTTTTTTTTTTTTAATGATAGTTTTTATTCAGTTTAAACATATAAAATAACAGTACAAACGAGCATGATATAAAAGGATACAAACAGATGATATTGATCAAAATAGCAAAAGAATATAATAACTTGAACAAGACAGTACAATAACTTTAACAAGAACTAGTATCAGTCCATGCCAGCACGCCACCCTCCCTCTCTCCGTTCAATGTGGTTACAGCAGAGACCATTCCACAAGGCAGCCTCCATCAATCACTTTCATCCAACATAATTTTGTAAAGCTGACCATTTCTTACTTAGTTTACCAGACCATGGGTTTTTGGCGATATAGAGCTCTTCGTAGGTCTTGTGTAGGATTAAGAGACTCCACCAATGCTCGAAACAAGCTTTGTCGAGATTCTTCCAGTGTATTAGAACTATTTTAAGCGCTATCCCGAGCATTAAGTCCAGCAGTTTACTATCCCATTTCATCAGAGTAGGTTCCAGAGCTATGGATTTATATATTACTATCCGATAAGTAATAGGAGTTTGTAAGTTGAGGATTTGTGATATGCGTTCCCATACTCTGTTCCAATATATTTCCAGGGATTTACAATGGAACAACATATGTGCCAGTGTCCCAATTTCCATGTTACAGGACCAACATCGATTTCCCTCCTGTAGTGTCCATTTCATTTTCTTAGCCGGTGTAATATGCGCTCGATGTGCTATAAAGTACATAGATTGTGTAAGAGACGCTGCTCTTGTGGCACGTATTTGAGTTCCCCAAAAAGTGTCCCAATTTTCCGGAGTTATATCTTGACCGGTTTCGGTAGCCCATATCGACTGTATCTTAATACATGTCTTGTCACTTTTGGATCGGAGAATCGCAACACATCTCGAAACAGCTTTGGCATCTGTTTGTAATTCTTGAAGTTTCTGTCGCAGTGGCCATCCAGTACGTATCAAGACAGGTGACACACCCGCTTTGCTCATGCAGTGTCGGAGCTGACACCATTGAAAATAGCATGTATTAGGCAATCGGAATTCCGTTCTTAATCTGTCAAAGGTTTTAAATGCACTTCCATTGATCAGTTGTCCAATGGTGATAAGATCATGTTCCACCCATTTTTTCCAGAAGACAGGCTTCCCTCCGATGATAAGGCGCGGGTTTCAGCCATAAGGGCATATCTGCGGCGAAGTCTTCCCCTCCATCGATACAGGATGCCAATAATCGACAGGCATGCTGTGTTTCTCGTATAATAGCATTATGTGGTACAGTCTGGTCTACTACTGTGCCAACCATTAGCCATGTAGGCAGGGGGGAATGTATGGCCCGCTCCACACTCAACCATCTGGGTCCTTTATCCGTGTCGTCAGAGTCGACCCATTGAGCACCCTGCTTTAAAAGAGAGGCGGTGTGCAGCCAGCCGAGATCTGGGAAATGGACACCTCCTTGTGCATTAGGTAACTTCAGTTTCCAGGCAGCTATTCTAGGTACTCGGTTGTTCCATAAAAAGGCTATCAGTTGACTATTTATTTTCTTATAGAAGGCTGACGGGAAGCACAAGGGAATCATACTTAATATATAGCTGAGTTTTGGTACCAACATCATTTTTATCGTTTCTAGCCTGCCCCACCAACTCAAATGAAGGGGGGTCCACCTGCAGACGTTATCATGTACAATTTCTTGACACATCTTAATGTTGATTGCAACAGTCTCTTCCAAGGTGGTGCCATAGGTCACGCCCAGGTATCTAAAGGATGACTTCTCATATTGAAAGGGGTATCCACGCGTCATGTCTTCGCTGACCTGTTCATTCAGAGGAATAATTGTTGTTTTATTCAGATTTACTTTGTATCCGGATATCGCTGAATATGCATCTATGAGTTGCAGTGTTTCAGGAAGGTCTGATGGTTGTAGAAAAATGAGCAGGTCATCTGCATATGCTGACAATTTACAGGGACTATCAGCTAACTCAATTCCTTTTATGTTTTCCTTCTGTCGGATCGCTATTAATAAGGGTTCCAGGGCTAAATTAAAAGCATCGGTGACAGGGGGCAACCCTGTCCTGGTCCCTCTTTGCAACTGAAAAGGGGCTGAGAGGTGTGAGTTGACCGCTATTCGAGCTGTGGGTTTGGTATATAACAATTCAACGCGTTTTAGGAACTTTTCTCCTATCCCAAACCACCGTAGGGATCGAAATAAAAAGGACCATTCCAGTCGATCGAAGGCTTTTTCGGCATCCAATGCTAGCCCTATCAGGGGCTCGGCCGTAGTCTTGGCAGATGCCAGTACATGTGCCAATAATCTTCCATTATCTGTAGTGGATCTGTTTTGTACAAATCCACATTGATCCTCATGTATCAAATCTTTTAAGATCCGTCCTAATCGGTTAGCAAGCACTTTAGCATAGATTTTATAATCAGAGTTTAGGAGAGAGATGGGTCTGTAGCTCTCTATTTTTTGTGTATCCCTGCCCGGTTTCGGGTGAATTACCACCACAGCCTCTGCCAGGGCTCCAATCTCTGGAGATTCATCTTGTAGGCCACTGTAGTAGATCTGTAGCATGGGAGCCAATTGAATACAATATTTATTGTAGAATTCCAGTGGGATACCATCTGGACCGGCGGCTTTGCCACGAGCCATCTGTTTGATCGCATCTTGTATTTCAGTTACAGAAATCTCTTGTTCCAGCGTTCGACTTTGATGACTGGTTAATGTGGGTCCTACTATATTGTAGACAAATCTTCAAAGGCTTTGTCACTACATTGAGTATCCGAGCGATATAGTTCCTCATAGAATTCTTTGCAGCGGTCTAGTATTTTGTCAGATCTCAGTAGAAGGCCCCCGGAATTGTCTTGCAACGCCGCTATAGCGGTCTTGCTGGTCTTTGGTTTGAGCTGCCGAGCTAAGAGGGATCCAGAGCGGTTGCTTTCGTAGTAGTATGTACTACGTTGTAGCTGGATACTACTCAGTGCTTCTTTGTTGAGGAGAGCATTATATTGGTATCGCAATTTTTGGAGTCTAATCAATATCATTGAGTCAGCTCTTTTGGCTAGTAACCTTTCCCCAGCTTTTATTTGGAGTTCCAGCTCATCTTTTTCTTTTTTCCTGGCTTTACGCCGTCTAATGGTGTAGGTGGTAATATGAGCTCGTATTGTCGCTTTAAAACCTTCCCACCAGCTCCAGATGGAGGTATCAGTAGGTGTATTATATTTAAAATAGGTCTCAATTTCCCCAGTCAGTAGCTGTACAAAGGAGTCATCTGCTAGTAGGGATTTATCAAATGTCCATCTTGGCGGAACATGTTGTGTAACGTTGGTATCCAGCACTAGGGAGACAGCGGCGTGATCCGATACCGTTGTAGCATATATCTCTGCGGACAACACTTGAGGCATCAGCTCTGTGGACAGTAGGAAGAAATCGATCCTTGTTTGGGTGTTATGTGGGATGGAATAAAATGTGTAGTCTCTTTCTTGGGGATGAAGTAGGCGCCATGGGTCTACCAAGTGGAGCTCTGTTATGATTCCTTTAAGAATCGCCTGTGATTTGACTTTGTCTACAGCCCGATAGGGCGTGCGATCTAACAGTGGATCCAAGATGACATTGAAATCGCCCCCTAAGATGATATTGGTGTGAGCTGCGGCTGTAACTTCTTTAGCTATCAGTTTGAAAAAGTTAGGGTCATCGAGGTTGGGTGCGTAGATATTGAAGAATGTGTAAAGCTGTTGATTTATTTTCATCGTCACTCTGGCCCATCGACCCAGCGGATCAATCTGTGCGCCGGTAATGGCGGATTGCAGGAATTTGCGCAATAATATTATTACCCCCCCTTTGCGTTGAGTGGCAGAGGCCGAGGCCACCACCTGGAAATATTTAGAGGTTACTTTCTGCGATTCAATATCTGTTAAATGTGTCTCTTGTAAGAGGGCAATATCTGCTTTTTTTTGTTGGCAGTACGCTAAAATCTTCTTTCCGCTTGACAGGGCCAGTAATACCTTTTACATTTAACGAAAGTATTAGGAGATCACTAGACATCAATGTTGGAATAAGCTATCTTATAGGAGAAAGCTGTCCTATGGATAGGTCTGCCGCGTATTTGCATTTTGCGTGTATGTGGAGGGTTTTGCACTGGACTGGACTGACACAAATAACTGCATAACTGGCAAACATTGTATCGCGAAGGTGACACAATCCACTGAAACAGTAACCAACCCCGACCTCCCGTTGCCACCCCTACATTTCAAGCAGAAATATCTGGTTAATTATAACTATTTAGAACAACAGAAATACAGTCAATGAGGTGTTTAACAAGGCTTGAGACGTTCTAAAATTTGTGAGAACGCACGGCCGCACCCCTTGAGTATATGCTGAGTTCCCTACACCGTGTGAGAGATCAGAATATTGACCTCAGGTTTCCATACCGCATTTTTCTTGTAGGAAAGTTTTCAGTTTTTCAGCTTCAACAAAATTCCTCGTTTCATTATGCAGCGTGACCCACATGGTTCCTGGGTAGTATAGCCCGTATCTTGCCTGTGCCCTTTGTAGCATGGGTCTACAGGCCAGCAACGCTTTTCTCTCCGATCTACCGTTTGCTTGCTCAAATCTGGATAGAGTGCCACTTTGTGTCCCTGGATTTGCAGTGGTCCGGCTTTCCGTGCAGCTTGAAAGATCTGCAGGACCTGTGGGTATCTCAGTACCTTCATTATGACCGTGCGTGGGTATCGTGTGTTTTCAGCTTTGTGTGTTGGGATTCGATGGGCCCGTTCTAGTTCAAAAGGCCTTGCAAAGACAAGCTGCAGCATCTCCGGTATGGTTTTTTCCAGAAATCCAATCGGATCGGTGCCTTCAGCGCCTTCAGGGACTCCAACAAGGCGGATATTATTTCTACGGGCATGGTTGTTTTGATCTTCAATCTGACTTTCTATGTGCCGGACTCGTTTGACCAAAGGGCCCAGCTGTTCTAATGCAACGCCATGCTTCTGGGTTTGTAATTCAACTGCACTAAGTCGAGTGGTGATGGTGAGGAGTTTCTCTTTTACCTCCAGTAAGTCTTCTTGAATCATGTGCAGTGAACTAGAATTGGCTGCGATCATTTCTTTAACGCATTTCAATTCCTGTAGCACTTCACGTAGGCCACCGGCAGTCACACCCTCCTTCTCTCCCGCGGCCATTTTCTGCGGGGAACCCACTTCGGGTTTGGATCGTTTCACTGCTGAGCCGGATCCCTGTGGAAATTCCAGCCGGGCAGGCTTCAGGGATGCCATCCAGCTATATTTCGGTGTTATTGATGTAGGTAGGGGGTACAAACTTCAATTTAATACCGGGATATGTTCAGGATTCTTGGGCAGCAACGGGAGCAAAAATTCAGGCGTCCATTCTGTTCAGTGGCTAGCTCCGCCCCCCTTGGGAGTGTTTTTTTATGTTTCCCATTACTATCACTATTGCCCAGCTTGATTATGATTTTTTTTTATTTTGTTGGGGTCATTTTCAATGTTTATTTGCACTTTTGTTCCGTGCACATGTATCACACTTATCACTTTTTTATAGGTTTCCCTGGTTTTGCTGTACATTGCTGACAGAAATGGTTTCTTTTCCCTTTAAATCAGCTCTAACGCGAGGTTTTCACTTGCGTTAGTTTTGGCCTCGAATTTCACATCGTTAGTGTGCGGGGAGCCTCTCCCCTCCCACTCTCCACCCATTGACCCCTTCTCTCCGCCCCTGGGGAGCCTTTCCTTCCGCCCTCCGGGAGCCTTTCCACGCCTTCAGCGCTTGTTTGTGCCGCTGCGCGCGTGAGCGCGCACTAAAGCGCATTTTTGCCCCGTAAAGCATCATTAGCGTGCGCTAAGGTACCTTAGCGTGCGCTAATTGCACAGCATGCACGTTAAGAAGGTTTAGTAAACATACCCCATAGACTGTTGCCAAACATAGAACAAGTGATCACAATTTAGAAATATGAAGACAATAATTAAACTGTGAACCCCAAAAGCCAAATTTGGAATGTACAACACTGGAGAAATAAAATTATAAATTAATTTCTTCTTCTACTAAACAAAACAAAAAGATGTTAGCGGTTCACATTTCCTAGAGCTGATATATTCCAGTTAACAAATTCAAAATATAATAGTACTTTTCTACCTTTGTTGTTTGGGCATTTTATTTTTCATTCGCAATTGTCCTGTCGCTTCCTTCTGCTTTCTTTGTGTCTTTTGCTAACTCTCCATTGTCTGCTGTCCATTTGTCTTTTCTTCTAGTTTTTCCATTCTCTCTCTACATCTGATCTAATATACTGATCTTTCCCCTTTTGGTCTTTCCTTCATTTCTTTTTTATTCTTTTTTCATCCACTCAAATTTCACCCCTCTATCCTCAATTCCCATTTATTCTTTCAATATCCAGCTGATCATAGAACTTTCTTCCCTCCTACTCAAAATATCTGGCCACATCTCCATCTTCACTTCCCCATTATCATTTTGTTCCTACCAGTCCCAACCCCATCCCCTTCTACTCCTCCCCCAGCATCACTCCCTTCTAGTTCCAGACCCTTGCAGCATCTGCTCCCTTCCTGTCCCATTCTTCCTCCCCTCCACATCAGCCCATTTCTGATCCTAGCTGCCAGTCTTCTTCCAGGGCCAGCAGCAATCTCCCCCCCCTCCCTCCCTCCCCTCCCCTATATGGATCCATACCAGAAGAGCTCTGTGCCTGCCTGACCAGATTCAGAAGAAGCTGGGGAGGCCTGAAGCCTGGCATCCAAGCTCAGCTATGCACAGCCGTGGGAGTGAAGACCATTGTTTTTCTTCCAACTTGCAGGTTGTAAACGGGGGTGCTTGTTGTGAAGGTTCCACTACCTTAGCAAGGCCATTAATCCACCTGCCTTGCAAAGGATTGTGGATGTTGTAGTTCATTCACCAGCCATTCAACAATAATAAGAGATTGTAGTTGCTTGAGTGTAAAGCAAAAATCAAAGTTTATTTATGAGGTGTTATTCCCAACACAGGTATGCTTGGTAACATCAATAGGATAACTTTTTCCAGGGTGTCATTCATGGACAAACAAAATAAGGTAACTGAAATACTGAATCAAATTAGCAAAGTCCTTGATGAAACAGAAAAGGCTTTCTGGTAACAGCTGCTAATTAACTTTCTTAGCAGTGCTTCAGTGGAAAACAAACCCAAAAAGGAAAACTCTTTTCTAGCCAAAAAACCACAGCTTTCTTCTTTCCACACAGAGAAGAAGCTTCCACTCAACTCCACGTGTGCACGGGTGCCTTTCATTACACACAGGTGCCTCAAACTTTGACTTGTTCACTCACTCCATGTGGCTTCAAGTTTAACCAAAAGATATCTCCCCTAAGAAACTTTCTGGGCTGCTAATAAAGAAACAAGGTCCTTTTGGTGTTTGAACCTTATCTGTGCATCAAATTAGAACAGCAGCTTAGACAGAGAGCAATCCATACATGCATCATCTGCATCTGATATTTCCCCTTGCTCTTGAAATATCATATGCTCGTTTTCATTTACTGGCACAGAGGACCTCCCCAACTGATCTTTTCCAAGATACAAATTGTTTCCCTGCTGTCTTCTCTGTATAAAGCTAGGGAACAGATCAGAGTCCATACCTGAGATCACGTTGCCATTAGGTTTTTTCTCTGTGTATTCTGGCCAATAGGAAGTAAAGCTTCTGTGCCCAGTTCTCCAGTCAGAATATCTGGACTTCAGGTCCCTTTTTCCATACCTTCTTGAATAGGTATCAGAGTTCCTTCTAGATGCAGCCATCTCCTTGAAAGGTGTTGTCCGGGGGTTCCTGGCTGTATATCTCCAAGTCTCTGGCTTCCTCCAGTCCAATGAAGAATATTGGCCACAGGTATTTCCCTCCACACACATACTGCCTTGGGCTCCTCTTTTAGACCTTCTGGACGTTCTGCTGTTCTTCCTTCTTCTCAGGATCAGTCTCTCCTTCTCCAGCTCTTGCTCTCCTTGCCGTCTGTTCTCTCCTTTCTTCCGTGACTGTCCATTCTGTCCGTGTGGTGAATTCCTTCTACCTTTAAAGTGCCCAGATGGCGGAAAAATTTAATCCTGTGCATCTCTATTGCAGTCCCTCTCTCACAAGGGTGAGGCTGAGCTGGAGCTGCTAACTATGGCTGGGAGCAAGCAAACTCGGTTGGAGTTCGGGCATCCTCCTGTGTCCGGCTCAAAACGGTCCAAGACTGACCTGCTCTCTCCACAAAAGCAGGCACCAACGCAGGATATGCCGGGAGGCCTACAGGAGCTGCTGAAAGAGGTTCGGGCTATCCGAGCGCGTGTGGACTCAAACGGGGACACACTTGCGGATATGCAAACGGACATGAAGGATTTGCGGGTGCTAATGCAGACCCTGACCCTCCGACTGGAAAAAGCGGAAGCGGCGGTGGCAAGGTACGAGGAGGGGGTCATGCAATATGGAAAGACAACCCGAAAAGTGGAGTACCTCAAGAGATCCATAGAGGACATGAATAACAGGGCCAGGCGCAACAATATCCGAATAGTAGGGCTTCCGGAAGGCCTAGAAGGGAGAGACCCGATCCGGTATTTGGAGACCTGGTTGCCGGAATTTCTGAAAGTGGACTTTACTCGGCCCTTAGAGATTGAAAGGGCACATCGGATTCCATCCTCTGCTAGTCTGCAAAGCAATAGACCGTGCCCGATGATCTTTTGTGTACTGCGACACCAGCATGCAGTTCAAATCTTGGCTGCTGCCAAAGGGAAACAGCTCCTTTTGCTCGAAGGGCAGAAAGTATTTTTCTTCCCGGATTACAGCAAACCTACGGTGGAGAAGAGAAAGCTATTCCTTGCATTAAGGCCAAGGCTGCAGCACCTCCAGGCCAGATATGGGCTTTTCAACCCAGCAAGATTTAAAGTCACCCTGAATAACTCGACTAAGACTTTTGAAGACCCGGCGGCTCTCAAGAGGTTTATTGAAGAGCAGGAGGCCCTAATGATGCATCAGAACTAGCCGTCTACGCAACTGGGCTAATTCCCTACTATATCGGGAGTGACAAGTGGGTCATCAGCAGATGAGCGATTGTCTTTGCCTCACTGAACATTTTTCTTTTTCTGTTTTGGGGTCATCCCTAGCAAGGCTTCGTATAAAGGGTGGTCTCGGGTCATTTCCCAAATGTGCCTGGCTGTTGTAATGACTTCCTAGTCCTTACAGAGGGATGACTCTAATAATGTCTATGGTGTTTTCATTATTTCTTTAAGAGATGCTAATGTAGATTGTGCTGTGTAACCAGTTAGTCTGGTTTCAATGGTTTGTTGGGTCCCGGCTGCGCCATGTTTTATTTGGTCAATTTGTCTCACCCATATTTTTGGTTGTGGGGATGGGGTATGAATGTCGGTTCTCTGTGGGAAACTACTGAAGTGTGTTATATATACATGGGCAGTAGGTATAGGCAGGAGCCGGGTGCTGTTGTCATTCCTTTCTATGGGTCCCAATGGCCACCAGTCTAAAGGTATTGTCCCTAAACTTTAAGGGCATCAAGTCCCCTGCCAAAAGAAAGAAAATCCTGTCTTACTGTGGGAGGCAACAGGCTGATTTAATCCTTCTACAGGAAACACATCTTACTCCTGCGGAGACGTGCAAGCTAGAGAATAAACAATTTATGGTAATTGGCTCTTCCCCTGCGGCCCACAAGAAAAATGGGGTAGTAACCTTAATCAGGAGGGCGTTGGGGATTACAGTTGAAAGCTCAAGCAATGATGAATCGGGAAGGTGGGTTAACTCCCTAATCCAGGTAGGCGGAAGTTCGCTCCTAATTTCAAATGTTTATGGGCCCAACTGTGACGATCCTCTCTTTTTCCGCTCTATTTTGGGTAGGTTGCAGACGGAGCAACCGGCCCCTATCATTATGGGTGGAGATTTCAATGCTGTGGGCGATTCCCTTGTGGATCGTAATCCTGGGAGAATTGAGAAGCCTTCTAGAACTGCCTTAGCAATTAAGGCCCTGTGTGAGGCTAATGGTCTGGTTGATGCATGGAGAGTGTTACATCTGGCGGGAAAAGATTTTACCTTTTTTTCCCCTTTGCACAAATCTTCCTCTCGCATTGATTTTTTCCTAGTGTCAAAATCCTTGGTGGCCTTGGGTTGTGAGGCAGGTATTGAGGGTATATGTATTTCTGATCATGCTGCGGTCACCCTGAAAATTGACCTCCCTGGGATAGAGAGACCTACCCTGCTCTGGTCGTTTAACAGGGCTTGGGAGTTCCGGTGACATCACCAAGCAGAATGGCGGTGTCCTAAGCAGGCTCCGCCGTCTTACCCTGCAGAAGGAGCAATGAGCAATCCCCCGGAGTAGGAAACGTAAGCTGCGAGATAGAAGTGAGATCGGAGGCACCCTCTAAGCGATCCGGCGGAGTCTTAACGAGCTGCGGCTGCACACGAGCGGAATTTAGAGTGGCGGAGTGTGACCAGCAAAGGCAGTGGCGGCCCTGGTAGTGCTCCCCTCTCTCCTTACTGCAGCCAACGGCGGAGCCCGGAGTATTTAGGAGCGGCTGGCCCGGGGAAAGCCCCAGAGTTGTGGGGCTCTGTGTAGCTGGCTGCGAGTGCTCAGTGCGGCGAAGTTTTTTTTTTCCCTCGCAGAGGACACAGAGTGCAGTTCCCGGTGCGTTGGTGCGCCCAGACCGTGTGGCGGCACGGAGGCAGAGGGGCCAGCCGAGAGGTCTGGGCCTGGTGCAGCTTTGACACGGCGAGAGCTGGATTTGAAATTCTAGCACTCGGGACCAGGGTAAGGACCCCGGATATAACAAGAGGGAGTTTATTTCCTGCAAAATCAGCCCCTGCAACATTAGATAAGTTGTGTGACACCCTGTACACGCCTGTGGCCCTCTCTCCGTGTGAATCTCACTGTCCCCTCCGGACCTGACGGGACTAGTCCAAGCTGCGTGATTGTCAACCTGTTGAGCCCTAATAGGGCAGTGGATTACAACTTAACAGCTGGGATCGCAAGAGTGGGCCCTGAGGAGCTAACAGAGTGGGCTTGCTGTAGTGCTGGGTGGCTGACCTGACACAATTTTGAGGTGAGATGGCTGGCAAAAAGACAGGGATGGACTTAAAAAAACCTTCTCCTTCAAAGGGGGAGTAGGAGTGAAGACACCGGTTAACAGGATGACTGCTGGTGGCAGTGCGGGAGAATGGAGGCGGGAGGGAGAGGGAGCCGGAGGCAGCGTGACAGGCAATGCCAGTGAAATTCAAAGTCTGCGCGCAGATCTGAAAAACTGGTTTGAATCTACACAAATTGAGATATCCACTTTTAAGTCAGAGGTTCAGAACTGGTTCAAGGACCTGAAAGGCGATATGCTAATTCTTGGCAATCGGCTAGAGGAGCTGGAAAATAGAGCAGAGGAGCACGAAGAGCAGCTTGGGGTAGCGACCCAGCGGACCACCGTGCTAGAGGAAGCACAGGGCGACATATTACAAAAGTTGGAGGATCTTGAAAACCGCTCCCACCGCTCGAATATCCGGATACGGGGCCTTTCGGAAGGGGACGGAGCTGTCAACTATGTTGCTATGGCAGAAGAGTTCTGTAGCGCTGCTCTGAAGGCTGCGGATATGGACATAGAAGGGGTGTGCCTCAGAGTGGATCGGGCCCATCGGTCTCTGGGCCCGAGGCGTGATAATAGAGCCAGAGACATTGTCTGCTGCCTGCATGAATATCGATCCAAAGAATTGGTGCTTAAGGCGGCTCGGAAGTTGGGAAAACTCAACTGGCATGGGGCGGATGTGGAAGTGTTTGCTGACCTATCTAGTATCACCATGAAAAAACGTCAGGAGTACCAGCAGGTGACGAAACGGCTTCGTGAAGAAAATGTGCGCTACCGGTGGCTGCTTCCCGTGGGCCTACAATTCACAATCAACACAAAATCTTATGTGGCACACTCTGTAGAGGCAGCTATTACAGGACTCAAGCAGGCGGGATGGACCAATCTACCGGCTTCTGTACCACGCGACCAGGGAGCGAGAGAGAGTGGCGATCCCTCCAAACATCCCCAGATGAGTTGGAGTAGAGTGTCCGGTGGGGAGCGGAGGCTGCGGAAGACGAAGCCAGCTTTGCAGCCGGCAGAGCCGGCCACCTAAACAGTGATTGTATAAGCCTGTGGGACTTCGATATTGATTTGTTAATCCAGAGGGCTTGTAGGGAGGGTGCGGGGAGGGGATGTTACAGAGAAGTAAAAAATCTCTACTAATACAAAGGAGATAAAAGCAAAAGGGGTACATTTGGAATATTATCTAGGGCCTAGTAAACCCGTTGGGGTCTTAGTTTTATGTTCGTTGCAGGGGTTATATTGTTATATTGTATTTTGTATTTTATTGTTGGGGTGTGAATGGCTCGAGTGGGGTGATATTGGGTGAGTGAATAGAATGTTTTATTTATAAGTGGTGAAATACAGAAATTGTATATACATTCGGGGAAGGGTTTTGAGTAGAAAGCAGGGAGGCTGTCTTGGCTGACGCAACCTGGAACCGATCTACTTGTTGGATCGGGTGGTGCGATGGGGGGGGGGAGGGGGGTTGGAGGGGGGGGTGCGGGAGGGGGGTGGGAGTGGGTGAGCGGGGGAGGGGGGGGAGGGGTTAATGGGGAGACGAGGGTGGCTCTAGCCTATGGTCTGAAGGGGAGAGTCAATGGCTACACTTAAGCTGGTGACTATCAATGTTAGGGGGTTGAACTCCTACTTCAAGAGACAATTGTTTTTTAAAGAGTGTTCTAGATTGGAAGGGGATGTAATCTTTGTTCAGGAGACCCATCTCCTCCCTAAGGCGAGGGTCGTCTGAGACATCCCCGTTACCCACAACAATATTTTGCTTCTAATAAATTGGAAAAGAAAAAAGGAGGAGTGGGACTTTTGCTATCTAACAGGGTGCTGGGGAAGGTTGAGGAGGTGATTAAAGATAAAGGGGGGAGGTATGTGTTGGTCAAGTTGCGGTGGGGACAGCAACTATATACTTTGGACACCCTGGAGGTGGTAGATATTTGGCGGGAAGTGCATTATGGTGAGCGGGACTATTCGTTTTTCTCTTCCGTGCATGGGGTGTACTCACGGATTGATATGTTGTTTATTGATAAATCGTTGCTGGCTGGAGTGGCGGCTTGTGAAATCCGCGAGCGAACGTGGTCAGACCACGCCCCTGTTGTTTGTACCATACAACTTGGAGATTCGAGACCGGCGAAGCGGTGGTGGAAGTTGAATGAGTCCATGTTGGATGATGCGGAGGTAGTGCAACAAATACGGAAAGATGTAGGAGAATACTTGCTAGTGAATGATAATGGGGAATGTTCACCGGGAACTGTTTGGGACTGTCTGAAGGCGGTGGTCCGCGGGAGGCTGATAGCTCTAGGGGCCCTTAAAAAGAAATTGCGGCTGGAAAAGCAATCGGCCTAGATGGCTGTGATTGGCGAGCTGGAACTGCGGCTGAAGCGTGGGTCGAAGGATGTATCAGTGAAAGAGCAATTGAGAAAGGCCCAGTTGGAATTGAGTGAATTACATATGCAAGAGGTCCAACACAGATTAAATATGCTACAACAGAGGTTCTTTGAATTCGGCAATAAGGCGGGTAGGATGTTGGCGTATTGGGTCAAGAAATTGGCGGCCAGGAATGCTATATTGAAGATTAGAGGAAAGGAGGGCAGGCTGCTGTGGTTGGGGAAGGATATTGAGGACCGGTTTGTTCAGTATTACCGAGAGCTTTATATGCCGGAAACGGTTGTACCAGAGGACAAGATTAAGGATTTTTTAGATACTATCCGACTGCCTAGTTTGTCTGAGGTGGAATCGAGAGGTCTCTCCCTGCCTATTGGGGAAAATGAGGTCCTGACAGTGATTAAAGGCCTGAGGGCCCATAAAGCCCCAGGCATGGATGGGTTTCCCAATCGCTTTTACAAAGTCTTTGTGGGGTGTCTAGTTGGGCCCTTGGTGAGCATGTTTAACTCCGTTAAAGGGGAAAGTATACTGCCACCCTCTCTGAGGCTGGCGGGGGTCAGTATCTTACATAAAGAAGGGAAGGATCCCTTAGAATGTGGCTCTTACAGGCCAATATCCCTTCTGGGCAGCGATCTCAAGATCTTCACTCGAGTCCTGGCGAATAGGCTGCTCCCGTTGGTGGAGAAGTTGGTGCACCCAAACCAATCTGGCTTTGTGCCTGGGAGATACACCTCAGATAATATTAGGCGAGTGTTGAATTTAGTTTGGCATGGGGGAAGGGCGGGGGCAGAGATGGCATTGCTAGCTGTGGATGCTGAAAAAGCATTTGATAGGGTGAGTTGGCCCTTTCTATTTGTGACGCTGGAGCGAGTGGGGATAGTGGGGCCCTTCTTAGATTGGGTGCGAGCCTTGTATCGGCATCCCTTAGCATGCTTAAAAATTAATGGTTCCACCACCCAAACCTTCGAATTGCACAGAGGGACGAGGCAGGGTTGCCCACTTTCCCCCTGCTTTTTATACTTGCCATGGAACCGCTAGCTCAGAGGATACGGGACTGTTCGGCGGTGCGAGGTGTGGTTGTAAGCGGTAAACATCATAAGATATCCCTCTTCGCTGACGACGTCCTGTTTTTTGTCTCCGACCCTATGAAGTCTTTTCCGGCAATTTTAGAGGAACTGAACACCTACGGTGCTTTGTCAGGGTTTCGTATGAACCCTACGAAGTCAGAGGTGCTGAACCTCACGATCGGTGGGGAGACAGTGGAGGCGCTGAAGAAGTCCTTTCCCTTTCGGTGGGCCAAATCTAGCATTCAGTATCTTGGGGTGCAGCTTACAGGCCAGAGTCGGGATCTATTCCAGGAGAATTACTTGCCTGCTCAGGGTAAGGTACTTCGGGAGCTTGAGAGGTGGGGGACCTTTGAGATCTCCTGGCTAGGTCGAATCGATTTGATAAAGATGATACTGGTTCCTCGACTTCTTTATTTGTTTATGAACCTGCCGATCGAGGTCCTGGTAACGTACCTCCACAAGCTACAAGATAAGCTCCTGTTTTTGTGTGGCAGGGTCGACGACCGAGGGTGGCCCGGAACGTCTTATATGCCCCTTGACGTCTGGGGGGTATGGGGATGCCCCAGTTAAGTAGATATTACGAAGCGGCCAGAGTGCGGGCAGTTTTCGAATGGCTCTTGAGGGATGCGGCTGAATGGGTGGAGTTGGAACAGTTGGGGTTGGGAGGGGGAAACGCCTATCTCATATTGTTTGGGTGAGGACTGTTGGAGCGGTGGTTTTGGGAGGGGGAACCCCTATGTAGCGCTTACCCTGAGGCATTGGCTAAAATGGCGTTCTCGATGGTATGGCAACCGGAGATGTTCTAGATTCATGCCCCTGTTAGATAATCCCGATTTTCCTCCAGGGTTGTGCGACCCCACTTTTCAGAAGTGGGCGAGCCAGGGGCTGGCCTATGTTGGGCAGTTTAAAGATGGGGCGGAATGGGTGGCCTACGAGGATCTCCAGAAAGAATTCCCGGTGCTGGAGGGGGATAGGTATCAGTATGTGCAAGCGTGTCATTTTTGTACCAGTTTAGGAGGTTGGGGGAGTGAGGGGCAAGGGGCTGTGGTAGATGGGTTAGTGGAGGGCGGGGTGGTCAAAGGCCTGATCTCCCGACTCTATGGTCTCATGGGAATCAGGGATAGGGGGGACTGGGCCCACAAGAAAGCGTGGGAGCGAGACTTACACATGTGTTGGGATGATGATCAGTGGGAAGCAGTCTACAAGGGGCTGTTCAAGGGGATCCTGTCTAGCTCCATACTGGAGCAAAATTATAAAGTGCTCTACCGATGGCACTTGACACCCCTAAGGTTAAGGAAATGGAGTGGGGGACAGGGATTATGTTGCAGAGATTGTGGGGAGCTGGGATCTGTAATGCATATATGGTGGGCTTGCCCTAAACTCCAGCCCCGGTGGCATATGGTCGCAGAGTGGATGGGAGCGGTCCTGGGTAATAGTGTAGCTCTGGGACCCTGCCTAGCCTTGTTGAATGTGGGAGGGGGATCAAAGTGGTGTAAAGTGGTGTGTGGGGCAATGAGGCACTTGATTGCACGGAAGTGGAGAGGTGTCTCTACGCCCACTCTAGAGGAAGTCCAACAGAGGGTCGCTCATCTTTCCTTAATGTACCGCCTTACTGCCCTCCGACAGCAGCGGCTGGCGCGGTTTCAGGAAATCTGGGGCCCTTATTTTAGTTGGGTGGGTGGCACCGTCCCGTAAATGTGTAAATGTGTTAGTCGATGTGTAATCTTAGTAGGGTGCTTACCCGACTGTGGCTCACTGCTACGGAAGTGGGGGGTTCTCGTTTCTCTTGCAGGGTAGGCTGTTCGGTTTTAGACTCATGTTTCCTTTGATTCTAATGTTGATCAGATTGTGCTGCATTTGACTCTAATGTCGACTGTGTTGTTGTTAAAATTGATGTTACTTTGCTCGTTATACATTATGCTAGTAGGGCAGCCAGCCTCGTGGGGGGAGGGGGTGGTTGGGGGGGGGCTAAGGGGGGGGATTGTGGGATGTATGGGTCTGGGGTTTTCACGATTATAATTGATGTGTCTTTGGGGTGAAGGAGTTGAACTATGTCATTGTGTGTTCGTGTTTGTATAAGTACTTATGCATTATGCTTTTGTTTCACACTGTGGTTTCTTAATAAAACTTTAATTGGAAAAAAAAAAAAAAACAGGGCTTGGTTAGCTGCACCCTCCTTCCAAGCGGAAATACGGGAGGCTATACACTCTTACTTTGATTCCAACAAGGTGGGGGATACGGCAAGTTGGGCCTGGTGGGAGGCCTTTAAGGCCACCCTCCGGGCCGCGATCACCAGTTACTCGATCCGGGAGCATAAAAAGAACAAAGCCCAATTATCAGCCCTGGAAAGTCAGATTAAAGCTGGTGAAAGGTTATGGGCCAGGCAGCCAGATCCTAGTATATTAATCAGACTTCAACGATTAAGGTACCAGTATAATGAAATAGTCTCTTCTGAGGTGGATCAAATACTTCTAAAGCAATCTGCCAGATTCCATGTAGAACAGAATAAGGCCAGTAAATCTCTGGCCGCTGCTTTGAGGGGGAAACAGGAAAAGAAGAGAATTGTCTCTCTTTTGGATGCTAATTTAGTTCCACAAACCAATAGTGAATGAATATTAGACGAGTTTTTTAAATATTATGCTCAGTTATATTCCTCGGATATTAACCCGGATTCGGATACTTTCACGACTTTTGTGAGGGATCTGCTTCACCCTACTGCGACGGTGCAGCAGGTTAAGAACTTGGGCAACCCATTCTCAAGTAAAAAAATATGGGCAGCCATTGGTGCAATGTCCGGGGGCAAAGCCACTGGCCCTGATGGTATCCCAGCTGAGTTTTACAAGGTGTTCTGCGAGGACTTGCTCCCACATCTCTTGGTGTATTACGCAGAGCTGGTAAAGGGGCAAGGGGGTACAGGTCACTTTTCAGAAGCCACAATTGTGGTCTTTGAGAAGCCAGGCAAAAGCCCTGAATATGTGACGAATTACAGACCGATTTCCCAACTAAATTCTGATTATAAGATCTATGCGAGCATCTTAGCGCAAAGACTCACTAAAGTCATTGAAGACCTCGTCCACCCGGACCAATGTGGCTTTGTTCCCGGGAGATCTACCTCAGATAATGCACGGCTGTTATGTAATTTATTGGAGGGGGCTGCAATTAGTCCTTTACCCTATATCGGCCTCTCACTTGACGTGGAGAAGGCTTTTGATAGGCTGGAGTGGCCCTTCCTCTTCATGGTGTTGCAATGGTTCGGCCTTGGGGATGAGTTTATTAGCATGGTAAAAGTTCTATATACAAACACTAGCGCTTGCATATTCGCCAATGGTATCCTCTCTCGCTCCTTCTCGCTCCATAGAGGAACGCGACAAGGCTGTCCCCTCTCTCCCCTCCTGTTCAATTTAGCTTTGGAACCATTGGCTATTGCTATCAGACAGAAGAAGGAGATTACAGGATTTAAGCTGGGAGACCTGCAGGTGAAGCTATCAGCCTACGCTGATGATCTTCTCTTATTCACCCTGCCGGAGGAATTATCATCAATATTAACTTTAATTGACTGCTACTCTTCTATTTCTGGATATAAAATTAACTGGGCCAAATCTGTAGCATTCCCAATGAATAATATCTCCAATTCGCGCCTTTTGGCAGATTTTCCCTTTAGGTGGGAGTCAGACAAATTCACATACTTGGGCACTCAATATTGTGCCTCCTGGGAGGACACAATTAATTCAAACTTAGCAGAGCTTCTACTGTTAATCCGTAAGAGGATCCTTACTTGGTCGCACCTTCACCTCTCTTGGTGGGGCAGGCTTGAGACCATAAAAATGACTTTAACTCGCAAAATTAATTATATACTGGGAATGCTACCCTTTGAGTTACCAGGGGGAGCCTATGTCGATCTCGAGAGAACATTACTGGACTTCCTTTGGAATGGGAAACGTCCAAGAATAGCCACTAAAAAGCTCAAGGCCTCCAAGGATAAGGGAGGCGTTCAATTCCACGATTTTCAAAGATACCATCAAG
The DNA here is from genome assembly GCA_033557465.1 of Ichthyophis bannanicus. Lineage (NCBI taxonomy): Eukaryota > Metazoa > Chordata > Amphibia > Gymnophiona > Ichthyophiidae > Ichthyophis > Ichthyophis bannanicus. Next base: position 75,686,706 of record CM066047.1, read on the forward strand.
CACTCCTTTTAAAGCAAGGGGCTTTGTGGGTGGGAGAGGATGGCTTGGAGCCAAGGCCGACGTGGCTGGCAGTGGAAGAAAGGCTTGCAGCCCCTTACCACTTACGACACCTGTTGGGTATGCAATTTCCACTAAATTCCGAAATGGGGAGGGTTATTTTGGCCACCCAAGCAGCCTTTCTGCAGTTAGTTAGGCTGGTAGGCGACAAAGATTCCTTCTCAAGGCAAGATCCGCTGTGGTGGAATCCATTGTTTAAGATCCGGGGCCGTGAGTTCGCTTGGTGAAGGTGGATGAAATGTGGCATATGGTCCCTGGGACAGTTAGTAGGGGATAATGACTGGAAGGATTTCTCCTCCTTGCAGAGGGAATTCTCCCTTCCATACTCTTGTCATTTCCAATGGCTGCAACTTAGACATTGCTTAGCTGCAAGGGGGGTGAGGGGGGTTTGTATGACCCCCGCGGGGGTTCCTTATAGCATAATCCAGGGGTCCATCGGTCAGAAGGGAGCTATGTCTTATATTTACAGGTCAATCAGGGACTATGCCACGCAGAATCTTACGGGATTGGTGAAAACTTGGGAGTCTGACTTGGCAGTTGAGACGCAGCCTAATGTCTGGAAAGTGCTGTGGGGTCCCATTACGAGGACTTCGCGATCAGCCGCACTTACCCAATCTATGTACTTTTTTCTGCACAGGGCTTATATCACCCCTGTTAAGGTATCTAAGTGGGATAAATTATCGGCAGGTAGATGTTGGTCCTGTCAATTGAAGGCGGGCACCTACAGGCATATGTTTTTTGATTGCCCTTTACTTCAAGGTTATTGGCAGAGCATATGGGTCCGGATCCAGAGAATTTTAGATATTTCCTTTGCTCTCTCAATAACCACGGTATTGTTAAGGTCCGCTGAGCCTTCTCTGGACCTGCCCAAGGAGAAAACATTTCTGTTGAATTGTATGATAGCTATGGCACTTAAGCTTATACTTTCTCATTGGAAACACTTTCGGTCACTGCATTCAGACTGTTGGTGGAATTCAGTTTGTTATTATGCTAAATTGGAGAAAGTGTATAGTAAACTCCACAACCCGGGCAAAACTGAATTAAATGTGCATCGATGGTTGCTTTTAGACCAATACTGTGCCCGTTCTTCTACCTGCTGAAGGGGAGAATATATGGAAAATAAACCTAGTAGGGCAGCACCGGCTCCCATGCTTGCTCCAAATGTTGAACATTGAGATGAGATGGTGTTTAGCAGTCCCTCAGAGAACCGGGGGGTGGGGGGGTGGGGGGAGGGGCTGTGTTGTTGTTTTGTTTGGTATACTTCATTGGCTAGCAATTTCCTGTTATGATCATGGCTTTATTTGTTTTGTGTGTCTGTTAAAAGTCTAAATAAAGATTAAAAAAAAAAAAAAAAGTGCCCAGATGGCCAATCCACCCTTGCACAATCCAGGTGCTCTGAATTAGGCCCTGCCCTAGGAGATGGGTGATTAGGGATTACATCATTGCTTCTTTGATTAGGCACACGTTTCTCTACTTCAGCACTCCTAGAGGCCTTCTGTAAAGCAGTGCATTCTGGGTCTGATAGTCTTTTAGGTAAAGAAGCTGTTATAATGTGGCAGGTGCAGGCCTGTGACCCACAGTGTCCGAACATAAGCAGGCCAGCATGGCTAGCTTGACCTGTAAATGAGGCCTGTGGAGAGGCATATAGGATTGCACATCCCCCAATATGCTGCTATTGTAAGATAGAACCCAGTAGAAGTATTGAATTAGCTTAGGTAAGCAGAACTGCAGTATTGAAAGATGGAAAAATACAGAAAATACATGTTTAAAAGTTACTGATAAGAAAAAGTACATCTGCAAAGAAATAATTGGGAGTGCTGACAGATGAGTTGCAGAGCCCAGCTCCTCTGCACGTACAAATTGGTTCTATGGCCTTGAGAGTGTGAAAGTAACAAGTTGATGAACTGACCATTGTAATTGTGACTAGAAGGGGGGTATGCAGGTGTCATGCCCACTGGAGGGACATAATTGGATAAACTTATCAGTACCGGGACCAATAGAAGAGGTACGGGAGGTACGGGAGGTTACCGGGACCAATGAAATGTTTTTCTATACCTAGAATGGAACAGAAGTCTATAAAAGTTGTTGTAATGCTTGAAAACTTTGCTCAGCCATTTTGAAATTGACTGGTTCGAGACTTGTGCACAAATAAATGATTTGGACCTTCTGAACAGACTCCTGGTATCATTGGTTTGTCTGCGCTTTGCTGCTACATATTCCTTGGTGCGTTGGTCGGGAAGTTGTGGAATCAAAGTGTATATAGGGCAATATACCACGACTTTCCGCCTCTATAGGCTTGGTCCTGCCGGGATCGCGCCCTTCCGACGAGGGCTGCTCCCTGGCGCCACCGGTCCCTTGTATCGGAGGGAGCTGGTCGGACCTCGGCGGGTGACGAGCCCGGCTGGAGTCAACGCCTCGAACCCGAGTGAGGGGAGTCCGAGGTCCAAATCATGCGCCTGCTTGGGAAGTTTGAGGACCGGATCCGGTGAGTATAGTTTTGATTTGGGTCTAGACAGAAATAGAAAGCGCAGTACTGCCATTGGAACTTGGAACTTTGGAATTTGTAATCTCGAGATATTGGGAATTGGTAAGAGAGCATGATCAACTCTCAAGGAAGGGCCGAGTAACCCCGCATGGGAATTCGCCGGGTGAAACCCCCATCCTTTTTGTAATTGGGAAATTGGAAAAGACTAGTCAGAATAGATAGAAACGAATGCATTCTGGGATACGTTGCTAGCATGATTGTGTGAACGAAGTGTGAATGAGAGGTCTGGCAGCACGGACCAAGTGAAGGCGGACCCCTGAGTAGCGCATTTCCTGACCGGGCGACCGCGTTCAGGTCGCAAAAAGGGGGAAGCAATTGTCGTCTTGTCTTGTTATTTGTACTCCTTATACGTTTCCAGGGCCGTGAGGACCCCTTACCCACGGTCCGCCCTCCTTTTCCCTTCTGTCTGTTGTTGCGCGCACACATCGAAATGGGAGGGGCGGGGTCTACTAGAAACACTCCATTAGAATGTATGATCGCACATTTTAAAGAGGGATATTCAGGAGATTATGGTATTAAAATGACAGCAGCCCGTTTGCAGATTTTGTGTACTAGGGAGTGGCCCGATCTAGACCCCATCTGGCCCCGAGAGGGAACGTTCAATGTAGAGATTATTCAGTCAATACACCGTAGAGTGCGGATAGCGCACCCCGATCAGTACCCCTATATAGATTCTTGGTTAAGTATTTGTGAAGATCCGCCTCCTGGGCGCAGCGCTGTTATGAGGAACAGTGCAGAATAATGTTAGCTAAAACAGATTCTAGACAGAAAACGGAACAGCCTAGAATGAAAGAGCAGGATAAGAAAGCCAGAAAAAAAGCCCATCCTGGCAGATCCTGATTCCCCAGAAATAACTCTCAGGCAGCCCCGAACCCCAGGTCCAGTAAGAGTAGCCCGGCGTCCTGCCCCAGAACCCCAGAGACGGCCAGAGCCAAGGCGGGACCCAACCCCTGATCCCCCTCCCGGAGGAGAGAAAGAGGAAGAACTAGTGGAAAAAGAAGAGGAGGACATAAAAAGCGAGTCAGAAGTGGAGATAGAAGAAGGAGAAAGAGAGAATCCCCCAGATGAGGAGGACAATGTACAAATAATTGAGAAAGCTAGCGCTAGCACTAGCACGCCAGTGAGAGAGAAACCCAAAGCAAAACCTGTTGAGAAAAAGAAAGTGACTCCTGCAAAGGCAACGACGATAACCCTTAGATCCCAAAAGACACCTATGGCAGCCAAACTGTTTCCCTTACGGCAAGTCCCGGGAGTGCCCGTAAAGAATGATAATGATGAAGTGGTAGCGGGACCCCTAACTTATGTGTATATCCCTTTCTCTACAACTGATTTATTAAATTGGAGGTCGCATTACGCCTCCTATACTAGTAAGCCCCAGGAGCTGACAGAATTAGTAACTAGTATTATGGAAACTCACCAACCCACTTGGCCAGATTGCCGTCAGCTCCTGACCACCCTATTCACGACAGAAGAGCGAGCAATAATTAGAAAAGCAGCTATTGAATGGATGGCAGAGAACCCTGTAGCTCCGGCACAGGGGCAGAATATAATAGACCGTCGGGAAGCAGCTCAGAGAGAATTCCCGAATGAAGACCCCCAATGGGATCCAAATACAGATGAAGGATCCACAGCCCTAGCCCGTTTTCGCCAAGGCTTCTTACAAGGCCTGAAAAGGGGGGGCCAAAAAGCTATGAACCTTTCCAAAGTTGCAGGAGTTATCCAAGGGATAGATGAGAGCCCAGCAGATTTTTATGAGAGATTAACTGAAGCATACAGAATGTATACTCCCTATGATCCCGAGGCACCAGGAAGTTTATGTATGGTGAATTCTGCTTTTGTAAACCAGTCTCAACCAGACATTAGACGCAAATTACAGAAGTTAGAAGGGTTTGCGGGCATGAATGCAACACAGTTATTGGAAGTCGCTCATAAGGTGTATGTGAATCGTGATACTGAAAGACAGAGAGAATGTGATAGAAAGATGAAGAAGAAAGCTTATTTTTTGGCTGCGGCCATAGTGGAACAGAAAAGGGGAGGTGTCCCTAGTCGAAGGAGCAGAGGAAGAGGGTGGGGTCAAGGCGGAGGCCGGACCCAGAGACTAGGCGTGAACCAATGCGCCTATTGCAGAGAGGAAGGACATTGGAGAGATACGTGCCCGCAACTCGAAGACGCCCAGCATGATGACGACAGCAGCCATCAGTGGCGAGAAGAAAGACGCAGCTATCCCCGAAGCCGAGGAGGAGCCAATCGAGAACAATTCCAGCGAGAGAGAGGAGGAGCCATTCAAGCATTGGCCACACCAGCCCATGACGAGAATGACGTGGATTAGGACAGACCGGGCTCCAAGTTTGCTTTAGGTCTCCAGGAGCCTATGGTCGGAATACAAATAGGAGACCAAATTATGGACTTTATGGTTGATACTGGAGCACAACATTCAGTAATAGACAAAAAGATAGCCCCATTCACTACAAAAGCAGTCACCATCATAGGAGCAACTGGTGCCAAAGCCACAAAGTCTTTTCTTCAAAACCGAATATGCAGTCGTCACTCAACATGAAGTAGTTGAATCATCAGCCCTAGCCTCAGGCACATCAGCCCAGAAAGCCGAATTGATAGCACTTACCAGAGCATTGTTGTTAGGAGAAAAACTTGTGCTAAATGTATATACAGATTCCAAATATGCCTTCACTACCTTGCATGCCCATGGAGCTCTCTATAAAGAAAGAGGGACTCATCACATCCGGAGGAAAATCAGTCAAATATGGTCCCGAAATATTGATGTTACTTGATGCAGTATGGGCCCCAACACGTGTAGCTGTCATGCATTGCAGAGGACATCAAGCAGGAAAAGGAGAAGTTGCCCGAGGGAATAGATTTGCAGATGCCTCAGCACGACAAGCAGCTATGACAGGACAAATTGCCCCACAAGCTATGCCAATGCAAGCAGCATTGTTTCCAGTACCCTTGAATTTATGGACACCACGATATACCACCAAAGAAATGGATTACTACTGTAACAGAGAAAATGGAGTACTGAAAGACGGATGGATTGAGCTGCCACCAGATGAGGGCAGTCAACCTCCGGGAAGAATAGTAATTCCTGAATTGTTAGGACCAGCCTTTGTCAAAGCTTTCCACGAAGCTACCCACTATGGAAAAAGTGCCATGGAAAAAGCACTCAGACCACATTTCTACATCCCTCTGATGACAACCATATCAGCTTCAGTAGCACGACAATGTCAAACTTGTGCCAAGAATAATGCCAAGCAAGGCCTTATTACAGCACCCCGAGTTCAGTCAAGAGGTGTGACCCCCATGCACAACCTCCAAGTTGATTTCATTCACCGAAATGCCAAAAGCCAATGGGTACCATTACCTATTAGTATTAGTTTGTACTTTCTCTGGGTGGGTAGAAGCATTCCCAACCAGAACTGAGAAAGCCCGAGAAGTTACCAAAGTCTTAATGAGAGAGATTGTCCCCAGATTTGGAATCCCAGCAATAATAGGGTCAGACAATGGACCCTCATTTGTCTCCCAAGTTACTCAGCAGTTAGCAAAAGCCTTGCAGATACAATGGAAACTCCACACTGCATACAGGCCCCAGAGTTCAGGGAAAGTTGAGCGAATGAATCGTACCTTGAAAGCCCAAATGTCCAAGCTTTGTCAGGAGACACAATTGAAGTGGCCCCAAGTGCTCCCCATAGCTTTATTCAGAATACGCTCAGCTCCTGTAAAGTCAACAGGATTTTCCCCTTTTGAAGTTTTGTATGGTAAACCCCCACCAATAGTGCAGGGAATCAAAGGAAGTCTAGCCCAAATTGGTTCAGAAATAACCAGACAAGAACTCCTAGCTCTTAGTTTTGTTCTGCAGACTCTCCATACGTGGATCCAAGACCAGTTGCCTATCAACTTGACGGAACCCTTGCATCCCTACCAGCCTGGTACCTCGGTGTGGATCAAAGATTGGAAGAGGACACCGTTGGAACCCCATTGGAAGGGACCGTACACCATCATCCTGTCTACCCCAACTGCAGTAAAGGTAGCCGAGATCGACGCCTGGATCCACCACAGCAGAGTCAAGCCCGCCGCTGATCCTGAACCTGAGCAGTGGACAGCAGAACAGCATCTTGATGCACCCTTGCGAGTTACTTTGAGACGGCAACCAGCAGCTTAGACACTTCATCACAAGTGCTTTGCAGCAGCCAAGTCTTTCGAAGAGGATTGCTGTTTTCCATACAGCAACAGCTTTGTTTCAACGAACCCAATCTGCGTGCGATTTTGCGCACTACTTTGATACTATATTGAACCATACTTCAGAAACCAACTAAATTACCAAGTTGGTTGAGGTGTGATGGACAACTTGAGGATCTTCAATCAACACTCAGCACCCGTTAAATTGCTTCATTAGCAGACGGGACGAAGAATAAAAGACCGTCGTGATCAAGATCAGCAAGCTGAGGATTCAGAAGAACTCCAATCAACATCGACATGCATCTTTACTTTTGCTTTGCTTTGGTTGCCTTCTTTGGAGGTTTTGAACAGACTCATGCTTTACCTCCATGCACTGCCTGCATTACTTCTACTAGAACTGGACTGAAAGTAACTCAGACTTTGCTTTATCATTCTTACTATACCTGCAAGGGGACAGTAACCCGGTGCATCTATAACACCACTGAACTGAATGTTTGCACTCATGGGAAAATTAAAGCATGCTATAATCCGCATCAGAATCCATCCTATTACACGTTGGAAATAAGATGGAAGGATGCAGATGGACCTATATTAGCTGCTACGCCACCACTTAAGGACATTACTAAACCTGCTGTTTTGAATTTTGATGCATGTAATGCTATTAATAGAGATAGTTATTCCACCTGTGGTACATGGGAGAAAGCGTATCGAAATGACCATAAGTATATGTGTCCAGAAGGTTGCCACGGGATGGAGAAAGTGTACAGGTAAAAAGGAACCAGGCTATAGTACTGCCCCAGCAGCAGACTACTATTGCCCGTATTGGGGTTGTGTTTTTTTTGCTTCCTGGTACTCTGGTATAACTGATGAGTTAATAGATAAACGAATGGCTACTATAACCAAGCCAACCACAAATGATAAATGTCAGAAAGATGCTTGCAACCCCTTACACTTACGTATACACAATCCCCATGCATGGAAACAAGGATATAAGTTTGGTTTACGTATTGCTGGAGGAGCAATAGATCCAGGGACCATTGTGTATATCAGATTGAATACCCAAGCCCACAAGTCATCTAAATATCATATTCATAATACTTTTATGAAGCCATGCATGTAAATAAGTTTGAGATCCCTCACCCCTCACAGAATTTATTTCTAGAATTAGCCGGAGCAGTAGTATCTAGTCTTAAGATCACAGATTGTTATTTCTGTGGCGGAACCCAAATGGGAGATCAGTGGCCATGGGAAGCCCAAGAGTTGAATTATTCTATGATTTATAATCAGACTGAATTACATAAGACAACCAGTGAATGGGTGTTAGCACACTCAATCGTTGGACGTCTTTGCTATGCCAGAACTGGACCCCAGTTCACCCAAAAGGTAAGACAGCTGGTCTGTCTTAGCCAGAAGTACTATAATGCCACGACCAAAAAGACAGCTTGGTGGTCAGGAATTAGACATCCTGAACCTCCTAACCCATTAGCCAGATTTCCTGAACTTGCTGGTTTATGGACTAACCTTGCCAAAGTCCAAGCCTGGCAAGCCCCACCTGGCCTATATTGGATCTGTGGAAACCGAGCATATGCACAACTCCCACCACACTGGGGAGGAGCATGTGTCTTAGGAACCATCAGACCTTCTTTCTTTCTTTTAAACACTGAACATGGAGAACAATTAGGATACCCAGTATACACTACCCACCGACACAAAAAGAGCACTAAGACAGAAGAGAGAGGCCTTACAGATAGGCAAGTGGGAGAAATGGCAAGGTGATGATTGGCCACCAGAAAGAATCATTGAATATTATGGACCCGCCACCTGGAATGATGATGGTATGTGGGGTTATCGGACCCCAGTCTATATGATTAATCGTATTATTCGCTTACAAGCAGTAGTTGAGATAATAACTAATGAGACTAGTCATGCACTTACACTTTTAGCTAGACAAAGTACACAGATGCGCACTGCGATATATCAGAACCGCTTAGCACTTGATTATTTGTTAGCAGCTGAAGGAGGAGTATGTGGTAAACTGAACTTAACCAATTGCTGTTTGAAAATAGATGATAAAGGTCAAGTAGTTGAAGAAATTGCTAAAGATATGCAAAGACATGCTTATGTGCCAGTGCAGACTTGGCACTCATTGAAATTTCCTAATTGGTTTGCTAACCTCTTTTCATGGGTGGGAGGATTTAAGACTTTCATCGTATTGGTACTAATCCTTGTTGCAGTTATTTTCTTATTACCATGTTTAATCCCATGTTGTATGCGTTCCATTCATAACACTATTGATAGTACAGTAGAGCGGAAGACCGCAACAAAAATCATGGCTTTATATACAGCTAGTCCTGGTAGAAATCCTTTAATCAGGATGTGATTCTTCAGAAAGTGATTTAATTCTCACACCTTATTAAGTAATAGGGTGAGATTAATCAAAGGGGGGAATGTGGCAGGTGCAGGCCTGTGACCCACAGTGTCCGAACATAAGCAGGCCAGCATGGCTAGCTTGACCTGTAAATGAGGCCTGTGGAGAGGCATATAGGATTGCACATCCCCCAATATGCTGCTATTGTAAGATAGAACCCAGTAGAAGTATTGAATTAGCTTAGGTAAGCAGAACTGCAGTATTGAAAGATGGAAAAATACAGAAAATACATGTTTAAAAGTTACTGATAAGAAAAAGTACATCTGCAAAGAAATAATTGGGAGTGCTGACAGATGAGTTGCAGAGCCCAGCTCCTCTGCACGTACAAATTGGTTCTATGGCCTTGAGAGTGTGAAAGTAACAAGTTGATGAACTGACCATTGTAATTGGGACTAGAAGGGGGGTATGCAGGTGTCATGCCCACTGGAGGGACATAATTGGATAAACTTATCAGTACCGGGACCAATAGAAGAGGTACGGGAGGTACGGGAGGTTACCGGGACCAATGAAATGTTTTTCTATACCTAGAATGGAACAGAAGTCTATAAACGTTGTTGTAATGCTTGAAAACTTTGCTCAGCCATTTTGAAATTGACTGGTTCGAGACTTGTGCACAAATAAATGATTTGGACCTTCTGAACAGACTCCTGGTATCATTGGTTTGTCTGCGCTTTGCTGCTACAATAATGCTTTTACCAGCCAGCACAGGTTGCTTATTCAGAGCCAATTCACCTCTTGTATTCTTTCTCCCTGAACCATGATAAGCTTCCTTATCACAAGGTGCACTGATTGGAAATGCCCCCGTTTAATCTCCTGGCACCCAATGCCCTGGCAGACTGCAAGTTGTACAGAGGTGAGCCAGGGCAATGGCCTTTGGGCCTCCCCAGCTTGCTCTGAAGCTGGTCAGGTAGGCGCTGGGTCTTCTGAGGCACGGGGCCATGTGACGGCAACATTCCCATACAATATTTGGTCCAGCCGTGGTTGGCAGGCTGGAGGGTAATTTTGGGTGGGGCCAGGCCAGCCTGACGAGGCAGCAGGGTAGAATAATCAACCTTGAAGATTTGGAATTGTGGCAGGTGCAGGCCTGTGACCCACGGTGTCTGAACATAAGCAGGCCAGCATGGCTAGCTTGACCTGTAAATGAGGCCTGTGGAGAGGCATATAGGATTGCACATCCCCCAATATGCTGCTATTGTAAGATAGAACTCAGTAGAAGTATTGAATTAGCTTAGGTAGGCAGAACTGCAGAGCTGAAAGATGAAAAACACAGAAAAGACATGTTTAAAAGTTACTGATAAGAAAAAGCACATCTGCAAAGAAATAATTGGGAGTGCTGACAGATGAGTTGCAGAGCCCTGCTCCTCTGCATGCACAAATTGGTTCTATGGCCTTGAGAGTGTGAAAGTAACAAGTTGATGAACTGACCATTGTAATTGGGACTAGAAGGGTGTCTTGCATGTGTCTTGCCAACAGAATGGACATAATTGGATAAACTTATCAGTACCGGGACCAATGGAAGAGGTACGGGAGGTACGGGAGGTTACCGGGACCAATGAAATGTTTTTCTATACCTAGAATGGAACAGAAGTCTATAAAAGTTGTTGTAATGCTTGAAAACTTTGCTCAGCCATTTTGAAATTGACTGGTTCGAGACTTGTGCACAAATAAATGATTTGGACCTTCTGAACAGACTCCTGGTATCATTGGTTTGTCTGCGCTTTGCTGCTACATATTCTTGGTGCATTGGCCGGGAAGTTGTGGAATCAAAGTGTATATAGGGCAATATACCACGACTTTCCGCCTCTATAGGCTTGGTCCTGCCGGGATCGCGCCCTTCCGACGAGGGCTGCTCCCTGGCGCCACCGGTCCCTTGTATCGGAGGGAGCTGGTCGGACCTCGGCGGGTGCCGGGCCCGGTTGGAGCCAACGCCTCGAACCCGAGTGAGGGGAGTCCGAGGTCCAACTCATGCGTCTGCTTGGGAAGTTTGAGGACCGGATCCGGTGAGTATAGTTTTGATTTTGGTGTCTAGACAGAAATAGAAAGAGCAGTACTGCCATTGGAACTTGGAATTTGGAATTTGTAATCTCGAGATATTGGGAATTGGTAAGAGAGCATGATCAACTCTCAAGGATGGGCCGAGTAACCCCGCATGGGAATTCGCCGGGTGAAACCCTCATCCTTATTGTAATTGGGAAAAAGACTAGTCAGAATAGATAGACACGAATGCATTCTGGGATACGTTGCTAGCATGATTGTGTGAACGAAGTGTGAATGAGAGGTCTGGCAGCACGGACCAAGTGAAGGCGGACCCCTGAGTAGCGCATTTCCTGACCGGGCGACCGCGTTCATGTCGCGAAAAGGGGGAAGCGATTGTCGTCTTGTCTTGTTATTTGTACTCCTTATACGTTTCCAGGGCCGTGAGGAACCCCTTACCCACGGTCCCGCCCTCCTTTTCCCTTCTGTCTGTTGTTGCGCGCACACATCGAAATGGGAGGGGCGGGGTCTACTAGAAACACTCCATTAGAATGTATGATCGCACATTTTAAAGAGGGATATTCAGGAGATTATGGTATTAAAATGACAGCAGCCTGTTTGCAGATTTTGTGTACTAGGGAGTGGCCCGATCTAGACCCCATCTGGCCCCGAGAGGGAACGTTCAATGTAGAGATTATTCAGTCAATACACCGTAGAGTGCGGATAGCGCACCCCGATCAGTACCCCTATATAGATTCCTGGTTAAGTATTTGTGAAGATCCGCCCCCCTGGGCGCAGCGCTGTTATGAGGAACAGTGCAGAATAATGTTAGCGAAAACAGATTCTAGACAGAAAGCGGAACAGCCCAAAATGAAAGAGCAGGATAAGAAAGCCAGAAAGAAGCCCATCCTGGTAGATCCTGATTCCCCAGAAATAATTCTCAGGCAGCACCGAACCCCAGGTCCAATAAGAGTAGCCCGGCGTCCTGCCCCAGAACCCCAGAGACGGCCGGAGCCGGAGCGGGACCCAACCCCAGATCCACCTCCCGGAGGGGAGGGAGAGGAGGAATTAGCTGAAAGAGAAGAGGAGGACATAAAAAGTGAGCCAGAAGCGGAGATAGAAGAAGGAGAAAGAGAGAATCCCCCAGACGAGGAGGACAGTGTACAAGTAAGTGAGAAAGCCAGCGCTAGCACTAGCACGCCAGTAAAGCTAAACCCAAAGCAAAACCTGTTGAGAAAAAGAAAGTGACTCCTTCAAAGGCAATTACGACAATAACCCTTAGATCCCAAAAGACACCTACGACAGCCAAACTGTTTCCCTTACGGAAAGTCCCGTGTATGACCGTAAAGAATGTTAATGATGAAGTGGTAGCGGGACCCCTATCTTATGTGTATATCACTTTCTCTACAACTGATTTATTAAATTGGAGGTCGCATTATGCCTCCTATACTAGTAAGCCCCAGGAGCTGACAGAATTAGTAACTAGTATTATGGAAACTCACCAACCCACTTGGCCAGATTGCCGTCAGCTCCTGACCACCCTATTCACTACAGAAGAACGAGCAAGAATTAGAAAAGCAGCTATTGAATGGATGGCAGAAAACCCTGTAACTCCGGCACAGGGGCAGAATATAATAGACCGTCGGGAAGCAGCTCAGAGAGAATTCCCGAATGAAGACCCCCAATGGGATCCAAATACAGAGGAAGGATCCACAGCCCTAGCCCGTTTTCGCCAAGGCTTTTTACAAGGCCTGAAAAGGGGGGGCCAAAAAGCTATGAACCTTTCCAAAGTTGCAGGAGTTATCCAAGGATAGATGAGAGCCCAGCAGATTTTTATGAGAGATTAACTGAAGCATACAGAATGTATACTCCCTATGATCCCGAGGCACCAGGAAGTTTATGTATGGTGAATTCTGCTTTTGTAAACCAGTCTCAACCAGACATTAGACGTAAATTACAGAAATTAGAAGGGTTTGCGGGCATGAATGCAACACAGTTATTGGAAGTCGCTCATAAAGTGTATGTGAATCGTGATAATGAAAGACAGAGAGAATGTGATAGAAAGATGAAGAAGAAAGCTGATTTTTTGGCTGCGGCCATAGTGGAACAGAAAAGGGGAGGTGTCCCTAGTCGAAGGAGCAGAGGAAGAGGGCGGGGTCAAGGCGGAGGCCGGACCCAGAGGCTAGGCGTGAACCAATGCGCCTATTGCAGAGAGGAAGGACATTGGAGAGATACGTGCCCGCAACTCGAAGACGCCCAGCAAGATGACGACAGCAGTCATCAGTGGCGAGAAGAAAGACGAGGCTATCCCCGAAGCCGAGGAGGAGCCAATCGAGAACAATTCCAGCGAGAGAGAGGAGGAGCCATTCAAGCATTGGCCACACCAGCCCATGATGAGAATGACGTGGATTAGGACAGACCGGGCTCCAAGTTTGCTTTAGGTCTCCCGGAGCCTATGGTCGGAATACAAATAGGAGACCAAATTATGGACTTTATGGTTGATACTGGAGCACAACATTCAGTAATAGACAAAAAGATAGCCCCATTTACTACAAAAGCAGTCACCATTATAGGAGCAACTGGTGCCAAAGCCACAAAGTCTTTTCTTCAAAATCGAATATGCAGTCTAGGAGGACAGCAAGTAACTCATCAATTCCTTTACATGCCCGAATGTCCAGTACCACTACTGGGACGAGATATGTTAGCCAAGCTTCAAGCACAAATATCTTTCTCTGAACAAGGAGAAATGCAAATGACAGTAAATTCCCAAGCCAAACCAGCAGGAGTAATGCTGCTGACAGTGCCCCGAGAAGAAGAATGGAGGTATTACGTTGATGACTTCATCCAAGATACCTATTTTGAACAAACTTTAAAGAACGTCGATGCACCACCTGGAGTATGGGCAGAAGGCAGTCCCCCAGGCCTAGCCAAGCATATATCTCCAGTGATTGTAACCCTTAAGCCTAGTGCTACACCAGTGCACGTCAAACAGTACCCTCTCCCAAGAGCTGCAATTGAAGGCATTCATCGCCACCTACAAAGATTGCTCGAGTATGGCCTACTCAAAGTATGTCAATCCCCATGGAACACTCCACTTTTGCCAGTAAAGAAATCTGGGACGGATGACTATCGCCCAGTACAAGATTTGAGAAGAGTAAATGATGCAGTTGAAACTATACATCCAGTTGTACCCAATCCTTACACTCTTCTAGGACTGATACCTGCTGAAAGCGACCCATTTCACTGTACTGGATTTGAAAGATGCATTCTTCTGCATAAGATTAGCCCCTGTAAGCCAAATATTGTTTGCATTTGAATGGCAGGACCCCGTCTCTGGAAGAGGGGGCCAACTCACCTGGACAAGATTACCCCAAGGATTCAAGAATTCGCCTACCATATTTAGTGCTGCACTGAATCAAGACCTTTCAAGCTATCCAGTAGCCCCGGGGAAGAGAGTGCTTCTCCAATACGTGGATGATCTGTTGATAGCTGCCATATCAGAAAGTGAATGCATACTAGCCACCAAAGATCTCTTGCAGTTACTAGATGAAGCTGGATACAAAGTTTCCAGAGCCAAAGCACAGCTATGCCAAAAAGAAGTGAAATACTTGGGTTTTCGTATTACCCAAGGAAGTAGAAGATTAGGCAGAGAAAGAAAAGAAGCAGTATGCAGAATTCCAACTCCAACAACCAGAAAGCAAGTCAGAGCCTTTCTGGGAGCAGCAGGATATTGCCGAATCTGGATACCCAACTTTGCCCAAATTGCCAAACCACTGTATGAAGCCACAAAAGGAGAAGAAAAGTCGCCACTGGAGTGGGGACCTGAGCAGGATACAGCCTTCAAGACGTTAAAGGAAGAATTGATGTCATCACCAGCACTTGGACTACCAGATGTCCACAAACCTTTCCACTTGTTTGTACACGAAGCACAGGGAAATGCCTTGGGCATGTTGACTCAGAAATTGGGAAATTGGGAGCGACCTGTAGCATACCTATCGAAACAATTGGACCCTGTGGCCAAAGGATGGCCACCTTGCTTGAGAGCAGTTGCAGCTACAGCGCTACTAGTGAGTGAAGCAGACAAACTCACATTAGGACAGAACATACGAGTCACTGTGCCACATGCAGTCCTTGCCCTTATGGAACAGAAAGCAAATTATTGGCTCATCAATTCCCGAATGTTGAAGTACCAGAGCATGTTATGTGAAAACCCACAGATACAACTTGAAGTGAGCCATGCCTTGAATCCAGTCACCTTGATACCTATCAGTGAAGAACTCCCAGAACATGACTGTATCGAAGTCATGGAAACTGTGTTCTCCAGTCGACCTGACTTGACAGATGTGCCTATAGACAATCCTGACCAAATCTATTATGTTGATGGGAGCAGTCCTCATCCTTGATGGACGACGCTGTGCCGGATATGCAGTCGTCACTCAACACGAAGTAGTTGAATCATCAGCTCTAGCCTCAGGCACATCAGCCCAGAAAGCCGAATTGATAGCACTCACCAGAGCATTGTTATTAGGAGAAAAACTTGAGCTGAATGTATATACAGATTCCAAATATGCCTTCACTACCTTGCATGCCCATGGAGCTCTCTATAAAGAAAGAGGACTCATCACATCCGGAGGAAAGTCAGTCAAATATGGTCCCGAGATATTGATGTTACTTGATGCAGTTTGGGCCCCAACACGTGTAGCTGTCATGCATTGCAGGGACATCAAGCAGGAAAAGGAGAAGTTGCCCGAGGAAATAGATTTGCAGATGCCTCAGCACGACAAGCAGCTATGACAGGACAGATTGCCCCACAAGCTATGCCAATGCAAGCAGCATTGTTTCCAGTACCTTTGAATCTATGGACCCCACGATATACCACCAAAGAATTGGATTACTATTGTGACAGAGAGATGGAATACTGAAAGATGGATGGATTGAGCTGCCACCAGAAGAGGGCAGTCAACCTCCTGGACGAATAGTAATTCCTGAACTGTTAGGACCATCATTTGTCAAAGCTTTTCACGAAGCTACCCACTATGGGAAGAGTGCTATGGAAAAAGCACTCAGACCACATTTTTACATCCCTCTGATGACAACCATATCAGCCTCAGTAGCACGTCAATGTCTAACCTGTGCCAAAAATAATGCCAAGCAAGGCCTTATAACGGCACCCCGAGTTCAGTCAGGAGGTGTCACCCCCATGCACAACCTCCAAGTTGATTTTACTGAAATGCCAAGAGCCAATGGATACCACTACCTATTAGTATTAGTTTGTACCTTCTCTGGGTGGGTAGAAGCCTTCCCAACTAGAACTGAGAAAGCCCGAGAAGTTACCAAAGTCTTAATGAGAGAGATTGTTCCTAGATTCGGAATTCCAGCAGTATAGGGTCAGGACAATGGACCCTCATTTGTCTCCCAAGTTACTCAGCAGTTAGCAAAAGCTTTGCAGATACAATGGAAACTCCACACTGCATACAGACCCCAGAGTTCAGGGAAAGTTGAGCGAATGAATCGTACCTTGAAAGCCCAAATGTCCAAGCTTTGTCAGGAGACACACTTAAAATGGCCCCAAGTGCTCCCAATAGCTTTACTCAGAATACGCTCAGCTCCTGTAAAGTCAACAGGATTTTCCCCTTTTGAAGTTCTGTATGGTAAACCCCCACCAATAGTGCAGGGAGTCAAAGGAAGTTTAGCCCAGATTGGTTCAGAAGTAACCAGACAAGAACTCCTAGCTCTTAGTTTTGTTCTGCAGACTCTCCATACGTGGATCCAAGACCAGTTGCCTATCAACTTGACGGAACCCTTGCATCCCTATCAGCCTGGTACTTCGGTGTGGATCAAAGATTGGAAGAAGACACCGTTGGAACCCCATTGGAAGGGACCGTACACCGTCATCCTGTCTACCCCAACTGCAGTAAAGGTAGCCAAGATCGACGCTTGGATCCACCACAGCAGAGTCAAGCCCGCCGCCGATCCTGAACCAGAGCAGTGGACAGCAGAACAGCATCTAGATGCACCCTTGCGAGTTACTCTGAGACGGCAACCAGCAGCTTAGACACTTCATCACAAGTGCTTTGCAGTGGCCAAGTCTTTTGAAGAGGATTGCTGTTTTCCATGCAGCAACAGTTTTGTTTCAATGAACCCAATTTGTGTGTGATTTGACACACTACTTTGAGACTACATTGACTAAGCCAGACTTCACAAGCCAACTGAAATTGCTAAAAAGTTGGTCAATGTGTACTGGACATCTTGAGGATCTTCAATCAACACTCAGCACCCGTTAAATTGCTTCATTAGCAAACGGGACGAAGAATAGAAGACCGTCGTGACCAAGATCAGCAAGCTGAGGATTCAGAAGAACTCCAATCAACATCAACATGTATCTTTGCTTTTGCTTTGCCTTGGTTGCCTTCTTTGGAGGTTTTGAATTGACTTATGCTTTACCTCCATGCACTGCTTGCATTACTTCTACTAGAACTGGACTGAAAGTAACTCAGACTTTGCTTTATCATTCTTACTATACCTGCAAGGGAACAGTAACTCGGTGTATCTATAACACCACTGAACTAAATGTTTGCACTCATGGCAAAATCAAAGTATGCTATAATCCGCATCAGAATCCATCCTATTACACGTTGGAAATAAGATGGAAGGATGCAGATGGACCAATACTAGCTGCTACACCACCACTTAAAGACATTACTAAACCTGCTGTTTTGAATTTTGATGCATGTAATGCCATTAATAGAGATAGTCAGTCCACCTGTGGTACATGGGAAAAAGCGTATCGAAATGACCATAAGTATATGTGTCCAGAAGGTGCCACAAATTGGTGGAAGTGTACAGGTAAAACGGGATCAGGCTATAGTACTGCAACAGCGGCAGACTACTATTGCCCGTATTGGGGATGTTTTTTTTATGCTACCTGGAACACTGGTATAACTGATGAGAAAATAGATAAACGGATGGCTACTCTAACCAAGCCAACCACAAATGATAAATGTCAGAAAGATGCTTGCAACCCCTTACACTTACGTATACACAATCCCCATGCATGGAAACAAGGATACAAGTTTGGTTTACGTATTGCTGGGGGAGCAATAGATCCAGGGACCATTGTGTATATCAGATTGAATACTCAAGCCCACAAGTCATCTAAGTATCATATTCATAATACCTTTTATGAAGCCATGCATGTAAATAAGTTTGAGAACCCTCACCCCTCACAGAATTTATTTCTAGAATTAGCCGGAGCAGTAGTATCTAGTCTTAAGATCACAGATTGTTATTTCTGTGGCGGAACCCAAATGGGAGACCAATGGCCCTGGGAAGCCCAAGAATTGAATTATTCTATGGTTTACAATCAGACTGAATTACACAAGGCTACCAGTGAATGGGTGTTAGCGCACTCAATCGTTGGACGTCTTTGCTATGCCAGAACTGGACCCCAGTTCACCCAAAAGGTAGGACAGCTGGTCTGTCTTAGCCAGAAGTACTATAATGCCACGACCAAAAAGACAGCATGGTGGTCAGGAATCCGACACCCTGAACCTCCTAACCCTTTAGCCAGATTTCCTGAACTTGCTGGTTTATGGACTAACCTTGCTAAAGTCCAAGCCTGGCAAGCCCCACCTGGCCTATATTGGATCTGTGGAAACCGAGCATATGCACAACTTCCGCCACACTCGGGAGGAGCATGTGTCTTAGGAACCATCAGACCTTCCTTCTTTCTTTTAAACACTGAACATGGAGAACAATTAGGATACCCTGTATACACTACCCACCGACACAAAAGAGCATTAAGACAGAAAAGAGAAGCCTTACAGATAGGCAAGTGGGAGAAGTGGCAAGGTGATGATTGGCCACCAGAAAGAATCATTGAGTATTATGGACCTGCCACTTGGAATGATGATGGTATGTATGGTTATCGTACCCCAATTTATATGATTAATCGTATTATTCGCTTACAAGCAGTAGTTGAAATAATAACCAATGAAACTAGTCATGCTCTTACGCTCTTAGCTAGACAAAGTACTCAGATGCGCACTGCTATATATCAGAACCGCTTAGCACTTGATTATTTGTTAGCAGCTGAAGGAGGAGTATGTGGTAAACTGAATTTAACTAATTGCTGTTTGAAAATAGATGATAAAGGTCAAGTAGTTGAAGAAATTGCTAAAGATATGCAAAGACATGCTTATGTGCCAGTACAGACTTGGCACTCATTGAAATTTCCTAACTGGTTTGCTAACCTCTTTTCATGGGTGGGAGGATTTAAGACTTTCATTGTTTTAGTACTAATCCTTGTTGCTGTTATCTTCTTATTACCATGTCTAATCCCCTGTTGTATGCGTTCCATTCATAATGCTATTGATAGTACAGTAGAGCGGAAGACCGCAACTAAAATAATGGCTTTATACAAAGCTAGTCCTAGTCGAAATCCTTCAATCATGATGTGATTCTTCTAAAGGTGATTTAACTCTCACACCTTATTGAGTAATAGGGTGAGATTAATCAAAGGGGGGAATGTGGCAGGTGCAGGCCTGTGACCCACGGTGTCTGAACATAAGCAGGCCAGCATGGCTAGCTTGACCTGTAAATGAGGCCTGTGGAGAGGCATATAGGATTGCACATCCCCCAATATGCAGCTATTGTAAGATAGAACTCAGTAGAAGTATTGAATTAGCTTAGGTAGGCAGAACTGCAGAGCTGAAAGATGGAAAAACACAGAAAGACATGTTTAAAAGTTACTGATAAGAAAAAGCACATCTGCAAAGAAATAATTGGGAGTGCTGACAGATGAGATGCAGAGCCCTGCTCCTCTGCATGCACAAATTGGTTCTATGGCCTTGAGAGTGTGAAAGTAACAAGTTGATGAACTGACCATTGTAATTGGGACTAGAAGGGGGGTATGCAGGTGTCATGCCCACAGAAGGGACATAATTGGATAAACTTATCAGTACCGGGACCAATGGAAGAGGTACGGGAGGTACGGGAGGTTACCGGGACCAATGAAATGTTTTTCTATACCTAGAATGGAACAGAAGTCTATAAAAGTTGTTGTAATGCTTGAAAACTTTGCTCAGCCATTTTGAAATTGACTGGTTCGAGACTTGTGCACAAATAAATGATTTGGACCTTCTGAACAGACTCCTGGTATCATTGGTTTGTCTGCGCTTTGCTGCTACAGAATAATTAGTACCAGGAATATCTAAGTCTATTTTTTCTCATTAGCACCATACAGTTGTGGTCAACATTATTAGCATCCTTGCATTTTAGTATGTTGTGTACAATATCTTGAGAAATAATTTGACATTTTCCAACTATATGTCACCATAAAATTTTAACAATATGTTCAAAGGTATAAAACAAAAAAAAGATGCCTGTGCAACTTAGATATAAAAATTTCTGAGAAAAAACAAAACAAAACATGAGCTGGACAGGATTAATGGCACTTTTCACTAATATTTGGTTGCACAACCCTTGGCAGTGATGACAGCCTTAAATGTTTCTTGTAGCCATCTATAAGTTTCGTACATCTGCCTGCTGGTAGTTTCTCCAACTCTTCAACTGTGATTTGTTCCAGCTCGTGAATGCTTCCAGGATTCCTTTTACTAATGGTAAATTTCAGCTCTTTCCAAAAGCTTTTGATTGGATTGAAATCAGGACTCATTGCTGGCTAGTTTACGAAAGCACATTTTTTTTCCTTCTTAACCATTCTTTTGTACTTTTGAATGTATGTTTTGGTCATTGTCCTGTTGGAGGACCTATGATCTTTGACTCAGATCTACCTTTCTGACACTAGGGGGTATGTTTGCTAAGGGGTATGTTTACTAAACTGTGGTAATGTCATTTGCGTTAGGTTCCGCGGTATAGGTACAGATGCCTATATAAAGGTGTGGGTGTTGCATCATTACAGCAAGCTGTAGCAGCTAACGCGCGTTGCAAGGCGCCTTAGACTAACGAGCATTACAAGGCACCTTGCAAGGCACCCTGTAAGGCGTCTTGCAAGGTGCTCAGTAAGGTGCATTGTAAGGTGCCTAGTAAGGTGCACTGTAAGGTGCCTCATAAGGCGCTCTATAGGGCCTCCTAGGCTAAGTGCCATATTAGGCACCCTTGGACAAGGCACCACAGAAAGCACCCTGGGCTACGGAACCATAGGTTAAGGTGGCCTAACAAGGTTATGGTGTCCTAGGTTAGTGTGCCCTAGGGACTGTAAGGTGCCTCAGGATGACATGCATGACCTGTGCGGAACAGAGACAGATGTAGTCCTAACACTAGATAGAGCACTCAGGAAAGGCAATGAACAGGTGAGTGAAGGAGGGAGAAGTGGGAGCCGCTGGACCTGCCATATCTGCGGGCATCCCATGTGCCTGCTAGTACTGATGACAAACATGGTGGGGCAGCTGTACCACAGCACAGGGTGTTGGCAATGTAAAGTACTGGCAAAACAGTTGGTGGCAGATGATGGGAATACGTGCCCCCCAGTGGAGGTGGAGGTGGCAAGATAGTTACAATGATGGGTGGACAGAGGAGTGGTGGTGCCATGCAGATCAGACACAGGCGAGGCAAGCATGAAGAGGTGCAATGCAGGAAAGGGTAGCAGGGCATGACATGGGGTGGCAGCCTGCACTGGCAGACAGGACTCTACACAGCTGACAGACGCAGATAGACAGACCGAGAGAATGTTGGCAATTGTGGCGAGGGTATTATGGGCTGGAAGCACAAATGTGCAAATATATGACCTCTATAGGCATGCACACTATTTGAGTAGGACAGGCATGAGAGGAGGGAACAATGAGGAACTGAACCCATGAACACTGCCAAGAATGGCATTGTATTAACCAGTAGGCTATACCTCCATGGTGTATGTCACAGCAATGTCTGGGTACAGAAGGACTGCAGGTCACCGCACAAACTGTCTGCTCTGAGTGCCAGGATAGGGTAACCCCACCAGTACCCATGAAGCAATGCACATGCTGAATAGCAGTCTACAGCTGATCACAAAATGGGGTCTGCACCTCTCTG
This sequence comes from Ichthyophis bannanicus, assembly GCA_033557465.1. NCBI lineage: Eukaryota > Metazoa > Chordata > Amphibia > Gymnophiona > Ichthyophiidae > Ichthyophis > Ichthyophis bannanicus. The sequence continues at coordinate 75,708,929 of CM066047.1, forward strand.
GTACCTCAGCTTGGAAAGACGAACTGACAGTGTGTGATACTGGCACAGAGTAGCTACAGACCATGCCATTGTGCAGGTCTGTGTTCACCCTGAGGGATAGGATGGGTGCCCAGCACTAGGTCCGCAGTACATGTGGTGCTAGAGATAGGTTCTGCTGTACATCCCCATCACTACCAGTGTGTGACAGGTGTTCTTTGCAGTGCAGTCAAAGGTAATTTGGTGACCATCTGTATCCTGCAGTCACATGTGGCCCTGTGGGACCAGACACCAGCCAGATTGGTGTGTACCCCATGTCAGGGCCGGCCCGTCCATTGAGCAAGAATGTTTTTTGCACAGGGCCCCGCGTTTCAGGGGGCCCCGCGCAAAGAACATTCTGCTTTTTTTTTTTTAAATTACATTTTAAAAAAAAACCTGTCTCTGGCTGCTGCCGCGTCCGTCGCAGCAGCGGCAGAATGGAGTGTCCTGCAGGGCCCCTTCTCCTCGTTGAGCCCTCTGCAAGGGCTTTCAGATTCGCGAAGGGAGAGTGCTCCCTTGCGTCTCTGTAAAGCCCGCAGGGGCTAATGGGAAATTTCCCATCAGCCCCTCGCGTCTAAAGGGGCAGATGGGAAATTTCCCATTAGCCCCTGCGGGCTTTACAGAGACGCGAGGGAGCACTCTCCCTTCGCGAATCTGAAAGCCCTTGCAGAGGGCTCAACGAGGAGAGGGGGCCCCGCGGGACACTCCATTCTGCCGCTGCTGCGACGGACGCGGCAGCGGCAGCAGCTAGAGCCAGTTTTTTTTTTTTAATTTACGGGAAGGGAAGGGAAGAGAGGGGGGGGGGTTCAGCCTGGTCACGGGCTGGGGGGCTGATGGAGGCTGTCTGGAAATGGGGTGATGGGGGTTTAGGACTGGAAATGTGCTGGGGGGGTTAGGACTGGAAATGTGCTGGGGGGGGGGGTTTAGTACTGTAAATGGGGGGGGGGGGGTTTAGGACTTATAATGGGGTGGGGCTGATGGAGGCTGACTGGAAATGGGGTGGGGGGGTTAGGACTGGAAATGGGCTGGGGGGGGTTAGGACTGGAAATGGGCTGGGGGGGTTAAGACTGCTAATGGGCTGGGGCTGATGGAGGCTGACTGGAAATGGGGTGGGGGGGTTAGGACTGGAAATGGGCTGGGGGGGTTAAGTAAGGTCTTGTGATGGGGGTTGATGGAGGGAGACTGGAAATGGGGAGGGGGGGGGTTAGGACTGGAAATGGGCTGGGGGGGTGGATAAGACTGGTAATGGGCTGTGGGCTGATGGGGGCTGTCTGGAAATAGGGTGATGGGGGGTTAGGATTGGTAATGGGTTGGGGGGGTTAGGACTGCTAATGGGCTAGGGGGGCGCTAGGACAGGAAATGGGCTGATGGGGAGGGGTTAGGACTTGAGGTGGGCTGATGTGGTTAGGACTGGTAATGGGCTGTGGGCTGATGGGGGGGTTAGGACTGGTAATGGGCTGGGGGTTGATGGAGGCTGACTGGAAATGGGGTGATGGGGGGTTAGGACTGGTAATGGGTTATAGGGGGGGGTGGTTAAGACTGGCAATGGGCTGTGGGCTGATGGGGGCTGTCTGGAAATAGGGTGATGGGGGGTTAGGATTGCTAATGGGCTAATGGGCTAGGGGCGCGCTCGGACAGGAAATGGGCTGATGGGGAGGGGTTAGGACTTGAGGTGGGCTGATGTGGTTAGGACTGGTAATGGGCTGTGGGCTGATGGGGGGGTTAGGACTGGCAAAGGGCTATGGGGGGCTGACTGGAAATGGGCTGATGGGGTTAAGACTGGAAGTGGGCTGATGGTGGGGTTAGGACTGGTAATGGGTTATAGGGGGGGCTTTAAACTGAAAATGGGTTGATGGGGGGCTAGGACTGGTAATGGGTTGGGGGATTGCTATGACTGGAAATGGACTGAGTGGACGGGGAGGCTTGAACTGCAAATAGCTGATGGGGAGGGAGCTTGGAATGGAAATGGGCTGTGAGGGAAGGGAGCTAGGACTGAAAATGGGCTGATGGAGCAGCTAGGATAGGACTGGAAATGGGCTGTTGGGGGGGAGCTAAGATTGGAAATGGGCTGTGGTGGGGGCTTGAATTGAAATGGACTCATGGAGGGGCTAGAACTGGAAGTAGGCTCATGGGGGGGCTTGGACTGGAATTGGGCTGAGTGGAGGGGAGCTAGGATTTGACATGGGCTGATGGTGGGGCTAGGAAATGACTAGAAATGGGCTGATGGGGGGCTAGGATTGGAAATGAGCTGATGAAGGCACTCAGACTGAAAATGGATGGGGGAGCTAGGACTGGAAATGGGTTGATGGGGGGCTAGGACTGGAAATGGGCTGATGCAGGGACTAGAAGGGAATGGATGCTGGGTGAGACTGGAACTAGAAGGGAGATGATGTTGGGGGAGGATTAGAATGGGATGGGGCTGGGAGAGTAAAATGGAGAGGGGAAAAATATTTTGTGTGGGAGGGATGAAAAATCTACAATTGGCCGGGTATTGGGAGAGTAAGTGGGGATTGAGGATGGAGGGGTAAAATTTGTGTGGATGAAATAAGAATGAGGAAAGAGCAAAAGGAGAAAGATTAGTATGTTTAAAGCAGATGTAGAGAGAGAGGATGGAAAGAAAACTAGAAGAGAGAAGAAAGGACAAATGGACAGCAGACGATGGAGAGTTAGCAGAAAACATGAAGAAACCAGAAGAAAGTGGCTGGAGCAATTGCAACTGAAAAAAAATGCACAAAAGGTAGAAAGATATCTCTTTATTTTGAATTTATTAACTGGAATATGAAAGCTCTGGGAAATGTGCATCATTAACGTCTGCGCTTTGTTTGGTACAAGAGGAAATTGATTTATAGTTTTATTTCTACAGTGTTGTTGTACATTCCAAGTTTGGCTTTTTGGGGTTCCCAGTTTAATTATTGCCTTCCTGTTTCTAAATTGCGATTCCTTGTTTGGTGATGGTCTATGTTCTGCATGTGTAACTGAGCTGAGGTATTCTGTTTATGTAATTCCTATTTGACATTGCCACTTGTTCTCTTTCCCCAGTATTCTCTGAAATGTACTGGTTTAATATTTGCAGTGTTTCCTTTTGATAGGTAGGGTCTGGTGCTTTGTGAGTCCTGGTAATGCTGTCAGGATACAGCGGGTTTGCTATGGTTTCTAAATGGGCAGCGTTTGTAGTAGTTCCTAATGTGCCTGGCGGTTGGCACTGGATTATAGTAATGTAGAAATCTTTTAGTCTTTCTTTATCCATACACTCATTAAGAGACATGTTTACTAAAAGTTAGTGAATGGTAACATTATGCAAATATTTATGCAAATAAGACCACTTATGCAAATGAGGCCCCGCACCGAGTCTCCGCACATGGCCCCGCACCCCCCTTGGGCCGCCCCTACCCCATGTTAGGGTCTGGCTGACATGGGCAGCTGTTATCAGGACAGAGGGGTTGCTAGAATTGCATGAGGTGTGTGTAGCAGTGCCTTTATAGGTTGCAGTGGTACATGCTACATACCCCAAAGGGCCCACATCACCCTTTTTGTAGGGAAAGAACAGGTGCCCCTGCCCTGGGGAAGCAACCTCCATCCTGTTTGTATGAGACAGCCCTCCAGGGTTGATGGGCCAAAGCCATACCTATGACTGGAACAGTGGCAGACCAGCAGCAATGCTGGAGTTAGGTCTGGAAAACCCCAACTGCCTCCCACCAGCAGACAGCACAGTCAGACTGTACCTTAAAGATGTTCTGAACATGCAGAGTCTAACTGCAAACAGTCCACCAGCCTGCTCACAGAGAAACTATGTGCAGCAAGCAGGCAACTCAGTGATTGGGACCCCAGAACTGGGGAACACAAACATATCACAAGAGGCAGATAGTGTAGAGCACTATGTGGGAACCTAGACTTGCCATGGTCACTACTTGGTCAGAGTGGGAGTGACCTCCCACATGCCATGCTGTGGCCACCCTGTCCATGCAGGTGGTGGTCAGGTACTACAGTGTCCCAGCCATTGCCCCACACCCTGTGAAGATGCATCCTGGCCAATCTGCCCTGACCGGGCCATACCAAAAATACCTTGCTCATCATTATGCACCTATTCAGACTAACACTGGTAACAGTGGGACATTTTGGGCCCAGTGAAGGGTGGGCAGCCACAGAACAATGGATAGACATACACACACGCTCACTCCTATTGCAGCATTGTACAAAGATAGGGGTGGTTGGCAACCCTGCCCGCCACACTGGTCCTGATCACAGTGCCGACATTGCTAAACTGTGCAGGGGGTAGTAGTAGTGCTCTGGTGATAACTTCAGCTCAATGCTGGGGCCAACAGCCTGACTCTCCATGCATCTTTGATTGTGGAGCCTGTGTAGGTGGGTGTTTGTACCCCTGTTCTCCGCTGCTTTGGACTTTGCACATGTTGCTGTTGTATCTGCATTGTAGGGTAAAACATAGGGACATGCTCTGCAGGAACCACAGCTGGGGCTTGAACCTGTGACCCTCTGCTTCTGGATACCCTGGTTGGGTGTACTGCACCACACTGTTGCCACAGATGCACAATAGTCCCTGGGGCTACTTGTACTTTTCCTCAGCTAGACTTTGTATGTTGCACTGCACACCACGTACTGATGCAGGGCATGGCCTAGGTCCATTGCAGGGAGATGGCACTGCCCCCTCCAGCACGGGCACCCCCCTGCCAAGCTGACATGGTCATTTGCTGTCGGTGCTGGTAGTGCGCAGTCCCAGGCCATCCACTGTGTAGGTAGGCGCCCGCCTAGGGAGTGGATCCTGGGGTGGGGGGCCATACATGGACATCCTCACACCCCCCCCCATCACTGCCTACCAATATTATGTCCCTTCCACATGGGGGCGGTATGGCTGGGAGGATGTAAGGTCAGTGTCCTAGCAACTATTGGCTAGGGTGAATCAGGTAGATAAAGGTGGATTGTGTTTGGCCTTCATCAGTTGCTATCTTGCTGATTTCCAGTTTCTATGTTCCTATGTGCCACCTAGGCCATGTGCCACCTAGGCCCATGCTACATGTCCCGCCTGTGGCCCCCTATGCCCCATTTGCACCATTGCCATAGTGGCCATTCATACTTTGGCACTATGGTGTTGCTGAAAATGGAGCACTACTATCACATTTCTTGGGCTCCCTGCCTTGACTGTACATTACTGACACTTAAATGGTTTCTCTCTCCTGCAAATGTGCATCTAACGGCAGGTTTTCATTTGCGGTAGGATTCAGCTCTTCATTTCAGCACGTTAGTGTGAAAGGGGCCTCTCCCCATGCACTCTCCGCCCACTAACCCCTTCTCTATGCCCTCTCTCCACCTTCTGCGGTGTTTACCGCGACCGGGGATGTTAATGATCGTTAAGTAATGTTAACACGCGGTATGTAACGTTACCGCAGTTTAGTAAACATACCCCTAAGCAGTCTTAACGTGCACCCGGCGTTAGTGTGCAGAATGCCATATAAGGTAGTGGGCGTTCCGGTCTTAAGGTAGTATTTAGGGTTATCGTGCGATAAGGTACGTTTTCCTGCAAGAGGGAGCCGTGGCACATTAATGCGCGTTAGCTTTAATTAGGCGCCTGACCTACAAGCACAGTAACAGAGGTGTAGTACAATTGTTAATACATTGACAGATAAAACAGGGGTCATGAGTTCAATCCCCAGTAGACTTGATGAGTAAGGATCTCTGAGTCATTACCCTTTACTTTAAATCAGTGCTGTCTGAGGCATTTTCTTTTTTAATTGAAATTAGTGCTGCCAGCAAATACACCCTCACAGTGCCGTAACCTAAGGTGCCACATAAGGCACTCCAGAGGGAACATTATAAAGTGTACTGTCCACCAAGGCACCTTATAATGTTCCCTATAGGGCACATTAAAAGGCGCCTTATAGGGCGCCTTATAGAGTGCTTTATAGGGCACCTTAATGCTACAGCACTGTGAGGGTGTTTTTGCTGGCAGCACTAATTTAAATTAAAAAAGAAAATGCCTCAGAGAGCCCTATCAAATAACCCCACTGTGGGAGCAAACCCATGACCTTTGGCTCCACAGGCAGTGAAGTAACCAGTGGGCTACAGCTACTAACAAACCCCTGGCTGGCTACAGAAAGACTGCAGGTCACCACACAAACTGTCTGCTGTGGTTACCAGGATAGGGTTAACCCACCCGTACCCATGATGCACTGCACATGCAAATCAGCAGTCTACAGATGATCACAAGATGGTGTATGCACCCCCACAGCACCTCGGCCTGGTAGGGGGTAATGACCGTGTGTGTTACTGGCACAGAGTAGCTACAGACCGTCACGTTGTGCGGGTACTGTGCTCACCCTGAGGGTGAGGTGGGGCGCCCAGCACCAGGTCCACAGCATCTTTCATGGCTGAAATACACTATGCTGCAAGTCCCCATCAGTCTTAGTGTGTATGATAGGTAGCGCCTGCAGACACACCTAGGATACATCTGTGTTTCTCAGTCATGTCTAACCCTTATGGTCTATGATGCACCTAGAATAGTGCATATCCTGTGTGGGTGCCATGGTCACATGATGTAGGTGAGGGGGGGTTATTTGGACCCATAGGCAGATTATGTACCCTCTGAGGCTCAGGGTAGGAAACAGGATCTCCCACCAACAGATCCACATTCTACCTCCCTGCAATGGTGGCAGTAGAGGGGACCATCAACCCCAGTCCTGCTGGGGAACAAACACCCCTACAGCGCATTCATTCCAGACCTGTACACACCCATAAGGCAAGGCAGAGAGAAGGCAGGCCGGAAAATGCTCAGCTGCCACACACCGCAATCTGACATTCTCCAGCAGCAAGCCCCAAGCTGCTGCACCCTGCAAGGTGTTCCAGCCAGACAAATACTAACTAGAGACAGTATACTAGCTAGTCCATGCTCCTGGAGGAGATGCGTGTACCCAGAACTAGGATGTCAGCATAAACACCAAGCAGATAAGTCAGTGATTGGGCCCCAAAAGAGAACCAAAAAATATCACATGAAAAAAATGCTATACAGCACTATGGGGGAACCTAGCCATGCCGTGGTCACTGCTCAGTCAGGGTGAGAGTGACCTCCCAGCAGGACATGCTGTGGCCACTCTGTCCATGCAGGTAGTGGCCGGGCACTACAATGTCTGAGCCATTGCCCTATGCCCTGTGCAGATGCATCCTGGCCAGGCCACCCTGTCCAGGCTATACCTATGGTACCTTGCTCCTCATTATGCACTTTGGCAGGCTGACACTGGCAACAGTGCAAGCAGTGTGGGCTGAGGAAGGAGTTGGTAGCCACCACACACTAGGTAGACAGACACACACTCCCACACCTATGCCAGCATTGGGCAACTATAGAGGCTTTTGGCAGCCCTGGCCACCGCACCAGTCCTGGGCACAGTGCAGGCATGGCTACGGTACGCAATACTGTTGGGGTCACTCCCCAGGGTGGTAAACACTGTCAGACACCAGACCTGGAACACACTCCACAGACATCAGAGAGGTTACTATGATACAGCTCAATGAGCAGATTGTGCTTAACCTAAGGATTGCTATCTGCCAGTAATCATAGCAACCTTTTGATATATGTGTACCGTATTCCCAGGTTTAGGGTGGCAGTGCTATGGTATGCAAGTGCTAGTATTGGGAGATGGTGCTGCATGCAGGGACCAACATCCTGCCTCTCCAGGAGGCTTTGGATAATGGCGCCTGTGGGTGCGGGTGTTTCTGCCCCTGTTGGCCGCTGCTCTAGGGCAGAGGTTCCCAACTCCAGTCCTGGTGGGCCAAACACTGTTCGGGTTTTCATGCTGTCCCTAATGAATATGCATGGTTACATCTACATACCATGGGGCGGCACATAGAAATGCAGCACAGGCATCTTTATTAGAGACAGCATGACGCCTGAATGGAGTTTGTCCCTCCAGGACTGCATTTGGGACACTCTGCTCTAGGTATTGCACATGTCTATGGTGTCTGTGCTCTGTAGGGTAAAATATAGGCATTCCAGGCATGTTTATGTTATCTGCAATAAAGGTTCCCTTTTTATTACCATGGTTTAGTACTGGGTGAAATATGGGGACTGGGTTGGTGGGAGCCACAAATGGGACTTGAACCTGTGACCTTTTGCTCCTGAACACACTGGCTGTGTGTATTGCACCACATTGTTGCCACAGGGACAGTTCATTCCCTGGGGATACCATGGCTGTTCGTCAGACAGGGCCTGTCTGTTGCAGTGCATGGCACCCAGCTAAACAGGGCTAGGCCATGGTCTGCTGTGGGCAGCTGCCACTGCCCCCTCCACCACCAGTACCCCTCTGTCGCCATGCTGACCTGCCCTTCTGCTGTTGGTGCTGGTGGTGCGCAGTCTGAGGCCATCCAGTGTTCTGGTAGGTGGCTGCCTATGGTGGGGGTTCTGGGGTAAGGGTGCCTGCATAGACATCCACGCTTCCCCCCAGCATCGCCTGCCAATGTTTTGTGCCCTTGGGGGTACCTGCTGGGTACTATCCCCTGTGACACTGTGGGAAACACACTCATGCCCATGTTGGGCCCTCATCTGTTGCTGTCTGGCGGCTCTACTGTTTAAGCATTCCTAAGGGCCACCTAGGCATCACCCTAGTTAGCACTGTGGCCCAGCTGCACCACAGCATGTGCTGCCTGCAGCTCTCTGTATCCCCTTTTGCAGCATCTGTCCAGTTGCCCGTTCTGACATGACCACCCTGCTTTTGCGGGACAGTGCACACCATAGGAAACCTGTCCAATAGAAAGGGACAACCCTGATCAGCGCTGTTTCACTATGGGATCATTCACCTTGTATGGGGACAGAGCATAGACCATTCCAACATTAATATCTTTTTTTTTTTGGAGCTTTCTTGGTAGTGTTTTTTGATGTTTCCCATTAATATCACTATTGCCCATCTTGGTTATGTATTTTGTACATTTTGTTGAGGTCATTTTCAATGTTTATTTGCCCTTTTGTTCCATGCACATGTATCACACTTATCACTTTTTGTAGGTTTCCCTGGCTTTGCTGTACATTGCTGACGGAAATTGTTTCTCTTCCCTTTAAATCGTTTTCAGCCCCGGATTCCACGGCTTTAGTGTGCAGGGAGCCTCTCCCCTCCCACTCTCCACCCATTGACCCTCTCTCTCCGCCCCTGGGGAGCCTTCCTCCGACTTCCGGGAGCCTTTCTCCGCCTTCAGTGCTCATTTGCGCCGCTGCGCACGTTATCGTGCACTAATGTACCTTATCGCCTGGTAAAGCGCCATTATCGCGCGATAAGGTGCCTTATCGCCCGATAACATGACAGCAGCGCAAATAGCGCCTTTTAGTAAACATACCCCTAGGTAGCACATTTCACTCCAAAATACCTTGGTAGTCCTCTGGCTTCATGATTCCTTTAATATCTTTATTTATTTATTTGTTTGTTTATTTAATGGGTGTTTTTTATACCACTTTATCATTTAGTCAAACTGATTTATAATGTAACTTAAACTTGGTAATGTGCATTAAACAGGAACATTAATAACATGGATTCTTTTGTGGCAATAGAGGGTTAAGTGATTAGCCCAAAGCAACAACATAGAAACATAGAAATATAATGACAGAAAAAGACCACATGGCCTATCTAGTCTGTCCTTCCATAACAACAACTACAACAGTCCCCTTTTTACCTTTAGAAATCCTCTTGTTTGTCCCATGCTTTTTTGAATTCAGTTACTGTCCTCATCTCTACCACCTCCACTGGGAGACTATTCCACGGATCCACTACTCTTTCCATGAAGAAATATTTACGCATATCACTCCTGAATCTATCTCCCTTCACCCTCATCCCATGTCCCCTCGTAGCAGAACTTGCTTTCAACTGAAAGAGGCTCTCTCCCTGAACATTTATGCCATGGAGGTATTTAAACATCTCAATCATATCACCTCTATCCCGCCTTTCCTCTAAGGTGTACATATTAAGATCCTTCAGTCTGTCCTCATATGCTTTATAATGAAGACCACTAATCATTTTAGTAGCCACCCTCTGCACCGACTCCATCCTGTTCACATCCTTTTGAAGGTGCGGTCTCCAGAATTGCACACTATATTCCAAATGAGGTCGCACCAAAGACTTATACAGAGGCATTATCACCTCCTTTTTTCTGCTAGCCATTCCTCTCCGTATGCACCCAAGCATCCTTCTAGCTTTTCCCGTCGCCTTTTCTATCTGTTTAGCTACTTTAAGATCATCAGACACAACCACACCTAGGTCCCGTGGGACTGCTAGTGAGAATCAAACCCTGGTCTCTTGGTTTCCAGGCCCCCAGTTTCTGAGGCAACAAAACAGCCCCACAATATGATGGAACATCCGCCATATTTAATTGTAGGAAGGGAGTTGGTTTTTTTTCTTTTCTTCTAAGATTCATTTCTTTGCCTGTAAATGTATTACTGGTCTGCATTGCCAAAGAGTTCAAGTTTAGTTTCATCTCTTCATGGAACATTTTCCCAAAAGGATTATGGTTTCTCAAGAATGGTCTGGGCAAAGATCAAGCATACCTTTTTATGTTTGTCTTTGAGAAGTGGGGTCCTCCTTGGCCTTCACCCATGAAGTCCTTCTTTGTTTAGTATATAGCATATGTTGTGGGTTGAAAGCACCACTCCAGATTGCTCTAGATCAGCCTTAAGCTCTTTGGACGTTGTACATGGTGTTTTTCCACAGTTCACACTAATCTTCAAAGACTTCTTGGATAAATTTTCCTATTCCTTCCACATCCTGGGAGGTTCTTGGCAGTTCCATGAGTAGAAAAAGTCTTAATAACATTGTGAACTGTAGACACGGGAATCTCAAATTCTTTAGAAATGGTCTTGTACCCCTTTGAAGTTTGTTGTTTTGTTATAATGGCTTTTCTGACATCTCAGGCAGCTCTCTTGTCTTTACCGTTGTGAAAATGGAACAGGGAATGAATGTGGCCATTTTAAATATTAGAGCCATCATTCATTGGTTGATTAAAGTCCATGTGAGTACTGACAAATTGATCACAGGTACATCTAATTTTACAGTAATGGGAATGTGGATCAACTGTTCAAACTGATTTGAATTGTTTATAAGCATGCCAATAATCATGTTCTGGCAATATCCCAGTTTTTATAATATTTCTTACTATTTTCTTTTTTAATTTGTCTTGTTTTATTTGCTTCTTTTATGTGTCAAATATGTATGTATATAGAGTCCAAAACCATTTCATTGACCACTTTTTTTTAGGAGATATTGGACATTAAGGGGTTGAAATACAAGGGTGCTAATAATTCTGAACATAACTGTAAATGCCCATCTTTGTGGAAATGGCCTTGAAAATTATCCTTTTATTGCTGATCAAATTAGATTTTGTTTCCTCATTGCACAAGATAAAATCAGAACATCTCCTGAAACAAGGATCACATATCATAGTAGTAGAGCCAAATACAGTTTCATCAATTAATTTGACAGTTACTTCCCTGATTTCTACCAGATCTAACCTTTCACAAGTAGAGACATTCCTTTATAATTATCCACATATATAATCCAAATAGCATCAATGTCTGCAGTTGTTTTACAATGTAAAATGACTCCCAGAACTATATCAAGACATTTTTATTGAATGGTCATTAGATTAATGCTGTGTGCAGCATCTTATTAGCTGTGGAGGAAAAACAGTTCTTCACTGTCTGGGTTGCTTTCCATAAAGTTCCCTTCAGATCCTTATTTCTCAAGCTATAAATCAAGGGGTCGAGCAGTGGAATTGCTGTTATATACACTACGGTCAACAGTTTGTTAAGGTCCATGGAATAAGCAGACTTTGGTCTCATGTACACACCTAGGGACATTCCATAAAATAAAACAACAACTGTGAGGTGAGAGGAACAGGTAGAAAAGGCCTTTTGTCTACCCTTAGCAGAGTGGATTTTTAGGATGGCGGAAATAATGAACACATATGATGTAATTGTTAATATAAATGGGGTAAAAGCTAAAATTATGCCTTCAATATAATTTAAAATTTCAATGGCATTGGTCCCTGAACATGACAGGGTCATCAGTGCTGTAATATCACAGAAGAAATGATTAATTTCATTGGAGCTACAGAAAGATGACTGTGATATTAAAATAGCATCAGGAGCTGGAGCTAGAAATCCCATTATCCAGGAAATAATGGCCAGAACTATGCAGACTTTCCTGTTCATGATGATGGTGTAACGCAGGGGATTGCAGATGGCAACATAGCGATCATAGGCCATGGCTGTCAGCAGGTAGAGCTCAGTAGCTGCGCATGACAAGAACAGGTACATCTGGGCCATACACTGTGTAAAAGAGATGGTTTTATATTGATTTATGAGTACCGCTAACAGTTTAGGAACTGTGACAGATACATAACAGATTTCTAGGAAGGACAAATTGCTGAGGAAGAAGAACATGGGGCTTTGGAGATGGGAATCAGAGCACACTGCAGAAATAATAAGAAAGTTCCCCACCATGCACAGCAGATAAATCATCAGAAACACGAGGAAAAGGAGAAGCTGCACCTCAGGAAGCACAAAGAATCCCAGAATGATGAATTCTGTCACCTCAGTCTGATTCATCTCTTCCATTTCTCTCATGTTGATTAGCTGTTGGAATGAGAAGCAGTGAAACAGAATGAATATTAAAATTAATATATCTAAAGGTTTAATGTAAGAATTCCATTTTGTTTCTGTTTTATTAAGGTGGTTATAAAGAAGTCCCCTGGATACAGCCCCAGTAGCGTACAAATGGCAACACATAAATGGGCTACTTGGTCTTGTTATCCTATCATCTGCCATGAGATTATGATACTAGAACTGACTATGGTAATTATTCTAGAAGACATGTGTGGCATTTCGTAATGGGAGGATGTAGTAAAGGCTGTTAGTATAGCTGGGTTTAAAAATGTTTTGGACAAGTTCCTGGAGGAAAGGTCCATAAACCATTATTAAGAAGGGACCCAGGATATCAATGTTTGACCCAGTACAAGCATTGTGGAACCTGTGTCTTTTGGGGAAACTGCTAGGTACGTATGACCTAGATTGGCCACTGTTGGAAACAGGATACTGGGCTTGATGGACCTTGGTCTGACCCAGTATGGCATATCTTATGTTTCTTATATGTTAGTGTCTTGTCTTTGTAAATTAACAACAATATTAGATTTAAAAAAAGTCCACCACAGAAAACTCCAGTACATGAGGTCAGACAATCATAGAACTCAGAGCACCTGATCAGAAACTAAATTGTAGGAGTGTTTGTCAAGAGAATGGTGTTTAGTGGTGTTTGGTGCACTAATTAAAAATGATTAAAAATAAAAACTTGTTACAAGAGATTTTATTCGCATGACTAACGCTCTGATAATTTAGTTTCTGATCAGGTACTTCGATTTCTATGATTTTCTGACCTCACATACTGGGGTTGGCTTTGTAAATGGCAAGATTTGAACTCTGTTATTTACATGTATAAATGTCATGGCATGAAAAATTTTGAAGGGGGCATGTCATAGGTGTGATTTGAATGGGCTGGCTCACAATAAAAAAATGTTTAACATTTTTACCAAAAAAAATGGAAATGCACCCTTACTTTAAAGAATCTAGACATCAGTATTTGTATGTGCTCTGAGCCTAGAGTAGGGATGAGCTAACTACCCATTTAGTGAAGATGATCTGAAACATCTGCTTATCAAGATCAAGCAACATAGGGGCATGTTTACTAAAGGTCTGCAGATAGCATGGGACAAACGTGTGAACTGTGAGTGTTCCTACGGTGTGGAGCCCAGCGGCCATGATAGACATAAGGAGCGTCACTTTTTTATTTTAATTGCTGTCTTTTGTAAAACTGCCATCACAATCTATCGCTCTCCACTGCAATTGTTCCTGCAGCCTTTAAGCATGCTGTGGTCACACCCCTCCTTAAGAAACCCTCACGACCCAACTTCTCCTTCCAACTATCGACCCATCTCCCTCCTGCCCTTAATCTCTAAACTACTTGTATGTGTGATTCACTGCCGTTGCCTTGACTTTCTCTCCTCTCAAGCCCTTCTGAATTTCTTGCAATGGCTTTCATCCCTTTAATTCTACTGAAACAGCTCTTGCCAAAGTCTGCAGCGACCTGTTCCTGGTAAAATCCAAGGGCCTTATCTTGATCCTCATCCTTCTTGACCTTTCTGCTGATTTTGACACTGCTGACCACCATCTTTTCCCTCGATACCTTATCCTCACTTGGTTTTAAGGGGTCTTTACTATCCTGGTTCTCTTCTAATCTCTCCCATTGTATTTTCAGTGTCTGTTCTGGTGGATCCTCCTCTTCTACAATCCCGCTGTCAGTTGGTGTACCCCAAGGGTCTGTCTTGGGCCCACTCCTTTTCTCTATATATATCCAATCCCTTGGTATGCTCATCTCTTCCCATGGCTTTCGGTATCATCTTTACCCTGATGATTCTCAGATCTACCTCTCTACACCTGAAATCTCTCCAGACATCCAGGCCCGGATCTCTGCCTGCCTATCTGACATTGCTATTTGGATGCTCACTACCATCTGAAATGGACCATGGCCAAAACCAAACTTTTTATTTTTCCCCCTAAACTCACCTCTCCCTTTCCTCCTTTCTCAATTTCTGTGGATAATGTCCTACTCCTCCCTGTTTCCTCAGCCTTCAACCTTGGGGTAGTTCTTGACTCCTCTCTCTCCTTCTCCACACACATCCAACTGATAGCTAAAACCTGTCTTTTTTTTCTGTATAACATTGGCAAAATTTGCCCCTTCTTTTCTGAACACACTATTAAGACACTCTTCCACTCTTTAGTAACCTCCCGCCTAGACTATTGATACTGCCTCCTTGCTGGTCTCCCTCCCTTTCAATCTATTCAATACTCAGCAGTGCAGCTAATCTTCCAGCAGCATCAATATTTATTTATATTCTCTTATATACTGCGCTATTCTGCATCAGTGTGGTTTACATTGAACAAACTGAAATTACATTGAACAGGGCATTATAACTTGGAGATTACTATTTTACAGGAAACATGGGCTATGGAGGGTTAAGTGGCTTGCCCAAGACCAAAAGGAGCACCTGTGGGACTAGAAACCCCAGTCCTTCTGGCCCAAGGTTGCTGTCCTCTGGTGGGATTTGAACTCCTGACCTTCTGGATTGAGGTACCTTGCCCCAACCACTAGGCCACTCATAACCCCTCTTCTCAAATTGCTTCATTGGCTCTCTCTCCATTTCTGTATCCAGTTCAAAGGTCTCCTACTGACGTACAAGAGCACTCATTCTGCTGCTCCTCACTACCTTTCCTTTCTGATCTCTCCCTATGCCCCTCCTCATGAACTCCGCTTCTCTGGCAGAGCACTTCTATCTGTGCCCTTCTCTTCTACAGCTAACTCCAGACCTTGATCCTTTCAGCTTGCTGCTCCTTATGCCTGGAATAAACTACCTTAGTCTGTTCATCAGGCTTCTTCTCTGACCCTTTTCAAATCCTGACTGAAAACTCTCCTCTTTGAGGCCACTTTTGGATCCTGATCCACTTAGTTTCCAATGTGTTTCCTTACCGTTCTCCTAGATGTACCCTTGTCCTCAGCTATTGTGCTGTCTTGATTAGATTGTAAGCTCTGATGAGCAGGGACTGTCTCTTACATGTGTCTATATAGCGTTGAATATGTCTTGTAGCACTATACAAATGATTAGTAGTAGTAATGGTAGTTCCCATCGCATGCATATCCAAATATTGTAGATGTGTTTATCAAGATAATGTCACTGAATATACATATTAACTTCACCACCAGTGCTTGAATTAATCCGCTAACCATTCCAACTGAAAATCTGACCCTCTGCAAAGTTTATGTCTATGGGGTATGTTTACTAAACGGCGCACTTGTGCGGGGCGCACTTGAGCGCCCTAAAATGATGCATTTAAGTGCTCTTAAGTGCCCCATATGCGTGCGCATCACATTAACGGGCCCCGCACGCGTGCGCCGAAAACGCGCACGTTTGCGGGGCGCTCATGTGCGATAGAGGCGTGGAAAGGCGAAATGAGGGCGGAGGAAGGCCCCCGAGGGGCGGAGAGACGGGGTCAATGGGTGGAATGTGGGAGGGGAGAGACTCCCCGCACAGGAGCGTGCCCGAATTTACAAGGAAAAATACCGCGAGTGAAACACTCGCGGTAGAGCGCATTTAAAGGGAAAGAGAAACCATTTCCGTCAGCAATGTACAGCAAAATCGGGGAAACCTAAAAAACGTGAGCAGTGTGATACATGTGCACAGAACAAAATAGCAAATATGATATGAAAATGACCACAACAAATTCTAAGAAAATTATAATCCAGCTGGGCAACAGTGATATTAATGGGCAACCATACAAAACACTCCCAGGAAATCTAAAAAAAAAACACAATTTTTGGAAGGGTCTACGCTCCGTAGACTTATTCAAAAGCACTGCAATTTAATGGAGCATTCCTGGGAGTGTTTTCCAGGTTGCCCATTGATATCACTGTTGCGCAGCTTGGTTATGGTTTTCTTCCCCTTTTTTGGAGGGCATTTGTGAGGTTTATTTGCACCTTTGTCCCCATACAAGGTCAACGAGCCCACAGTAAAATTGTGAAGAGCAGGGTGTCTGACTCGTGCGGCCAGGTATCACATCTCCAGAGACTGCACTGCTTCTGTGGCCACAGTGTGGTGCAGCAGACACAGCCAGTATCTGTAGGACCAGAGGGCCACAGGTTCAAAGCCCAGCTGGGGCTCCTGCCAACCCAGTCCCCATCATGTTACCCACCACTAAACAGTGAGAATACAGACACTCTTTTATTGCAGAGAACATAAGCATGGTCCCAACACCTATATTTTACCCTACACCGCATACAAACCATAACAATGGGCATTGCCTACAGCCGAGTCCCCCAAAGTCAGTCCTGGAGTGCTACAACTCACTCAGGTCATATGTTTTTCCCAGATAGGAACTTGTCTGCATGTTTGCGTAAGGGTACAGGTGGCGGAGGGGGCAGTGGTTGCAAACCACAGCAGACAGTGGCCTAGTCCTGTGCAGGCTGGCACCGTCCACCGCAACAGACAGGCTCTGTCAGATGTACAGTCATGTACTCCCCAGGGAACACAGCATATCTGTGGCAACACGGCAGTGCAGTGCACACAGACAGTGTATGCAGGAACAGATGGTCACAGGTTCAAAGCCCAGCTGGGGCTACTGCCAATCCAGTCCACATATTTTTCCTACAACTAAACCGTGATAGTAAGGACAAAACTGTATAGCTAGGAACATATGCATGATTAATACGCCTATATTGTACCACAGCACTCACAGACACCATAAACAGGCGCATTACCTGGAGCAGAGTCTCCCAAATGCAGTCCTGGAGGACCCCACACCATTCAGGTTCCATGCTGCCTCTAACAAAGATGCCTGTGCTGCATAGCTATGCACCACCCCCATGGTATGCAGATGTAGCTCATGCATATTTAT
Organism: Ichthyophis bannanicus; assembly: GCA_033557465.1. Lineage (NCBI taxonomy): Eukaryota > Metazoa > Chordata > Amphibia > Gymnophiona > Ichthyophiidae > Ichthyophis > Ichthyophis bannanicus. The sequence goes on from CM066047.1 coordinate 75,726,426, forward strand.
GAGGGATAGCCATGAAAACCAGAACAGTGTGTGTAACACCAGGACTGGATTTGGGGGAACTCTGCCGTAAAGCAGCAGCCAACAGGGCCCCAGACACCCCCCTCACAGGCCCCATTGGCCAATGCCTCTGGAGAGGCAGGACATTGGGCCCTGCCTGTATCTCCCAATACTAACAGTTGCATACCTCAGCACTGCCACCCTACACCTGGGTATACGGTACACAGCTATCAAGCATTTCCCATTATAACTGGCAGACTCTCCAGTCCAAGTAAAGCACAGTTGCTTCATTCAGCTCCACCATAACACTCAAACAGATGTCTGCGGTGTGTGCTGCAAGTCTGGTCTCTGACAGTGTTTACCACCCTGGGATGTGACCCCCAACAGTAATGCATACCATATCCATGCATGTACTGTGTCCAGGACTGGTGTGGTGGGTATGGCTGCTGAACCCCTCTATAGTAGCACAATGCTGGCATAGGTGTGGGGGTGGCTGTCTGTCTATCCAGTGTGTGGTGGCTGCAAATGCCTTCTACAGCCCACACTGCCAGCAATGTTGCCAGTATTGGGCTTGCAATGTGCATAATGAGGAGCAAGGTACCATGGGTATAGGCCGGACAGGGTGGCCTGGCCAGGGTGCATCTGCACAGGGCATAGGGCACTGACTGGGACATTGTAGTGCTCGGCCACCACCGACACAGACAGGGTGACCTCAGTATGTCCCTGCTGAGAGATCACTCTCACCCTGACTGTGCAGTGACCACAGCATGGCTAGGCACCACCATAGTGCTATATAGCATTTCTCTCATGTGATAGATATGGGTTTCCATTTGGGGCCCAGTCACTGATTTATCTGCTTGCTGTGTATGCATTTTCACTGGGAACATGCACTATGGATTACCTAGCAGACTGTTTGTAGCTGGTATGTGTTTTGCTGGAGTGGCTTGCAGGATGCAGTGGCTGTTGGCTTGCTGCAGGGGAATATTAGATGGTGGTGGGGTGTAACTTACCATATCCTGATCTTATGTCTGTCTGCTATTGTGGTATGGCTGTGTATAGATCTGCACTGGGACTGTCCTGTGGGGTGTGTGTTCCTCAGCAGGACTGGGGTTGGTGTTGCCCTCTACTGCCACCTTTGCAGGGAGGTAGAGTGTGGATCTATTAGATGGAAAGCCATGTTTGCTGCCACCCCCTCATGGGGCAGACAGAGATATCCATGGTGTATATGCGCAGACACTACCTATCTTACACAATAACACTGCTATGGGCCTCCATCAGCCATGGAAGGTGTTGTGGACCTGGTCCTGGGCGCCTCATTGCACACTCAGGGTGAGCACAGTACCTGCACGATGTGACGGTGTGTAGCTACTCTGTGCCAGTAAAACACCCGGTCAGTACCCCCCTACCAGGCCAAGGTGCTGTGGGGGTGCATTCCCCATCTTGTGTCCATCTGTGGACAGCTGATTTGCATGTGCAGTGCATCATGGGTATGGGTAGGCTAACCCTATCCTGGTGACCACAGCAGACTGTCTGTGTGGTGATGTGCAGGCTTTCTGCAGCCAGCCAGGGCCTTGCTAACAGCTATAGAGCTGTAGCCTAATGGTTACGTCCCTGCCTGTGAAACCAGAGGCCAGGGGTTCAAACCCATGTTGGGGTTATTTATTAGGGTTGTCTAAAGCATTATTTGTCTTTAATGTACATATTTTGTTGCCAGCAAACAAACCCTCAGCGTACTGTACCCATAGGGTAACGCTTTATATGGCGCCCTATCGGGCACCCTATGGTTTCCGTCCATATAAGGTGCACTATACATTATCCTGTGACACAACTTATAGGGTTCCCTATGGGGGACATATTAGGGTGCCGTGGCGGATAGTGCACTTTATAATGTGCCCTATGGAGTGCCGTATAGGGTGCCTTATACGGCACCTTCAATTACGGCACGTGAGGGCGTGTTTGCTGGCAGAAATTAATAAAATAAACATACGGTGCTGCAGGACAAAATATGTACATTGCAAACCTGCTGCCACAGCCAGCCTTCCGTATTAGGCACCATGGGGAGCAAACCCATGACCCCTGTATCAGCAGTCAGTGCCTTAACCATTGTGGCTCCACTGCTGCTCTCCCTTGCATGTCAACGCACCTACCTATGCTTTTCATTCCTTAAACTGCACAGTGCTGCCATCGAAAACAGTACTCTGACCTTGCGGTAGCCTCATAACGACACCCTCTACAGCGCCCTGTGAGCAACATTCTAGGGTGCCGTGGCAGACAGTGCACTTTACAATGTGCCTTATGGGGCGCATTATGTTCACACGCTTTAAGGGTGCGTTTGCTAGTACTGTAAATTAAAATAAACATAAATTGACTCCTAAAGCAACCTTCCCCATAATACTTCAGCTAGCCCTGTTCATTGGGCACTGTAAGGAATTGAACCCTTGCTCCCTGCACTATTGGTCAGTGTCATAACCATTGTGCTGTGGTTCTATTCCTGTGTTTGCACATCAGCGCGCCGCCTTATGCATCCTATTATTAAATAGTCTCCTTAAGCAATAGCCTAATGCCCATCTGCGCGCCGCCTTATGCCGCCCATTATTTGTATGCCTCCTAAAATATCACCTCACCAAGCCCTGTTCATTGAGCACAGTGGGGGATCGAAACCCTGATCCCTGCACCATTTGTAAGTGCCTTAACCATTGTGCTGTGGCTCTGTGTTTTTGTTTGCACATCAGCGCCCCACTTATACCTTCCAGTATGAGATTGCCGCCGAAACCGGCGCACTGCCTTATGTCGCCCAGTAGTAATATGCCGCCAGAAACATCAGCGCGCCGCTTTATGCCGCCCAGTATTAATATGCCGCATAAAAACATCAGCGCGCCGCCTTATGCCGTCCAGTATTGATGTGCCGCCAAAAAAAACACAGTGCGCTGCTTTATTTGGCCCAGTATTTCTCTGCCTCATAAACTAACACCTCAGGAAGCCACTGAGCATTGTGGGGGTTCAAACCCCTGATCCCCGCACCATTGGTCAGTGCTTTAACCATTGTGCTGTGGCTCTGTTCTTCTGGTTGCAGATCAGCGCAACACATATGCCTCCCGTTCAGCTCTCAGTTGCGGTAAGGTGCGCACGGGCGCCGCGCACCTTAGCGCATCTGTCAATCACGGCTTTTCTTCTTCAGGATGGAACGCCCACTCCTTATACGGCACATGCACTCTACCGCGGCCCGCACTTTACCGGGCTTTTAGTAAACATACCCCTATGTTTGTGTTTATTTGATGTTTTCTCTGTCGCTCTTTCTTTTGCATTTCAGAGCTGCTTGGTCTGATTGTTTTCCTTCTGCATTCTCCTCATACCTGTCTGATTGTCTCCCCTCTGTATTTGCTGCAGGCACCTTCACTGAACCTTCCGCTTGTCAATATTGCAGTTTCCGTCCACCTAGAAGTGGAGCAGCCGCATGAACGTGGCTGCATTCACTTTGTGTGCCTGAGATTTAAAAGTCTGTCTGCTGTGATGTTTTGTGCCGCAGCAGCTTGTGCTGTGGGTGCATGCCCAAGGAGCTCGCCAAAGGAGCAGGAGGTGCTCCTTGGATGAACTCCTTGGGGCGACTCCAGGGCCTCTGCTGTCATGTCCACAGGCTGCATACGACTCCTACCTATGGTTTCCCTGCTGTTGCTGCTCCTTTCCACCCCTCTGCCTGTGGCTTCAAGTAAGTGTGCACTACCTCTACTGCTACTAGGTCTACTGTTTGCTTCATCTATCTGTCTTTCCTACATAGCTGCAAACCCATTCCACTGGGGCTGGTGTCCCAGCCCACCAGACCCCTCTGTTCCACCCCATTTATCTCAGTTCACTGCTAACCTATTTCCTTGTCGCTTCTCGGCCCCCTTGTTTCCCTCACACCCGTTTGCACCATCCCAGCTTCTCAATAGTCTTGCCCTTCTTAATTGCCAGGCCCTTCAATTGAAAACTATTCTGGTTCATGATCTGATCTTGCGGAACTCTTTGGATGTCCTGTTTACAATTGAAACCTGGTTTTGTGAGGGGGAAGACCCTCTTTTCACTCAGTGTCTACCTCCAGGATTCTCAGCTTTTTCATCCCCTTGATTGAGACAGAATGGAGGAGGCGTGGACATCTTCTACCGTTCCACCCTCCATCTTCGGGAGATTCATTCCCCAGCACTGTACTATCTGCGGCGACCCTGCCCGGCTTAAGGGGTTAAAGGCAGGAGCAGCCGCTGGTGCTTCGTGAGGGAAGAGTAAAACCTTTACCCCAGGAATGCTGGGAGTTGTAGTTTCAGTTCTTCTCACTCCGAAATTAAAGAAACTGTAGTTGTGGGGTTTCTTGATAATAAGTATTTTATTAAAGCAAAGGATAAATGTTGCATCACATGGCAAAACAAAGGTGCTTCAAAAAGGCTAACAGAAAACTCAGAATAAATGCAACTCAAAGGTATACTGCTGCTTTTCACTTTTCAGCCAAATTACTCTCTTTTGCCTCCAGAGGCCAGTTGGGCTCACTGCAGCCTCTTACAGCCACTGTTTACTCTCACAGTGCTTGGGAAACATGTGCACGTAATTAGAGCTTCTTTCAGCAGTGCAAACAACAGCTTTGTAACTCTCAGATCACAGACGGCAAAAGCATTTCCTTCAGCTTGACTTATCTATACAACAAATCGTACAGTCCATTTGTTCACAGCCTGGTAAGTCTGTATTACTCTCTGTTACTCCTTCAAGCTGTAAGGCATTACTAGCTTCTTGTGAAAATAGCTGTTGTCTAGCTTGCAACTCTAAGAATTGTTTAAAGCTTTGAAGAAGCAATTCAGCCTGTTCCTTGTGAGATAGGGTACTATCATCTGTTATAGAACTTCCCTTCTGCTCAAGGCTGTTTGTCTTCTCTTCTTGTAAGTTAAAGGCATCAGAATAATTGCTAGTCTCTTTGGCAATTGTTTCATAGATAGGAGAATTATCTTTACATTCAGCTTGGCAAGCGTGTGGCCAATTACTCACTTTTTGCAGAGCCCTTCTGTCTTCAGACGGCTCCAAGGTTCTCCAGCTGTTCTGTTTGTTGCTTTCTGGTACAAACGACACTTCAGAGAATGATGGCTCTCTCACCTGTGTTTGCCTTGAAGGCTTTCTTCTTCCCCAGGGCGGTGCCTTCCAACAGCTATCCCATTCAAGGCTAAGTCCTCTCTCCGTGGGACTTCTGCTTACTTCCCTTGAATAGAACTGCACAGGTTTTCTTCTTATGCCAGGTTCCCAAGTATCATTAGACTCTCCTCTGGCTTTCCAACCATCCTCTAGTTTCTTCCTCCTGTATTCCTTCCTGGGCTGCTTCTTCTTAAACTTCTTCCCATACTCGTACTGAGTCTCAGCCTCCTTCGGAATCTCATACTCCTTCTTTTTCTCCTTCTCCTTTTGCTTCCCCTCTCTCCTCTGCCCAGAGCCATGCTCTGGTTTAAAAGTACGTTCTCTCTTAGGCACGCCCCTTCTCAGGGCTGGGTGTGCCCAATCGGAACTGCAGGACTCCTCCCCTGGGCTTGTTTCCATGCTCAGCTCTGTGTAATAGAGTCTCTCTTTTTTCCTTGCGCTGTCATTTTGGTGTAAATCCTGCTGAACCTCAGGATTTTCCTCTGTCTCCATAGGCTCAGGAGTGTGCTGCTCACCACAGATCTCCCCCCCTTAAGATATCACGGGCTGGCTTCTGACCAGAGGCACAGCACGGGATTCTACTCCGGGGTCTGGCGTTGATCTGTGCATTCTTCATCCCTTTCTTGTCTTGCACTACGGTGGCTACCTGAGCTAGGGCTGCTCTATCGTGCCAAGGCTTCAGAAGGTTAATATGATACACTTGGGTGCGTCCTGTCTGATTCTTCACAAGATAGGACACTGGACCCACTGGCCGGACCACGGTACATGGGCCTTTCCATTGGCTTTTGAACTTCGGATCGGGGCCCGCCACCATCACAATAACCTTGTCTCCTACGGCTAGCTGGAGCGGCCATGTGCCTTGGTCATAGTAGTCCTTCTGTCGTCGCTGATTATGTCTTAAGTTGACTTCCGCCACTTGCGTGGTACGGCGTAAGCGACCTTTCAGATCTTTAAGAATGTCTGGTACTCCCACTTCATGCACGTCGGACTCAAACCACTGTTCCTTCAGGATATCTAATACCCCTCGGGGTGATCAACCATACATGAGTTCATATGGCGCTGTCCCCAGGGATGACTGTTTCCTTTCCCTGCAAGCATAGAGGACGAAGGGTAGCATCGTATCCCAGTTGGCCATATTTCCTTCTAAACTGCGGCGCAGCATCCTTTTTATGGTCTGATTCTGTCTCTCCACTAGCCCATTGCTCTGTGGATGATAGGCCGAGGTCTTGACATGGCGGATATCAAACGCTTCCCACACTTGGGCTAGGTACTTGGAAAGGAAATTGCTTCCTCTATCCGTCAGAACTTCACGAGGGAAACCCACCTCGCAAAACAGTTTGATCAGTTCAGCCGCCACGGCCTTAGCGGATATCGTACGTAGTGGCATGGCCCAAGGAAATCGTGTTGCTTGATCAATGACCACTAAAATGTACTGAAATCCCCTCGGTGTCTTGATTAATGGTCCCACAATATCCATAGCCAGTCTATGGATGGGTTCCGTAATGACCGGGGTTGATACCATTGGCACTTCTTTCGGGTGGATGGCAGAGACGCGCTGGCATGTCGGACAGGCCTCACAGAACCTCGCTGTTTCTTTGAAGACGCCTGGCCAATAGAATCTCGCGAGGATCTGATTCCAATGTACTTCGGATACCTTTGTGTCCTCCGACTGGATGGTCGTGGGCTAGCCTCAGAACCAAGTTCTTGAAGGTTGCAGGCACCACTACCTGTTTACGCGTGTCGCCGGTATAGGGATCCTTGCTCTCTCTGTACAAAATGTCCGTGTCCAGAAAAAACCTCGGTAGGGTATCCCTATCACTCTGTGCCCATTTAAATGCCTGACTTAAAGCAGGGTCGTCTCGTTGTTTGTTGGGAAACGTTGGAAACTTCCCAACCAACTCTTCGGGCACCCATGGCAATTCCTGGCCAGCCTGGGTTTCTGCCCTACGTTGAGAACGTTCTTGCCTCTCATGGCGCTTCTGCGCTCTTGGCTTCTTCACCTTCTCTTCCAGTGCATCTATTAAATCTTCATGGGAAGGAAGACTTCTAAATGCCTCATCGGCCGGATCCTCTCCCTTCTCCGAGTCCTTAGCTTGGGCTCTGGTAGCTACCATGGCTCCCTTAGGGGTTAGGCCTTGTCTCATTTCTCTATAAAAATAGGGCCAATCCCTTCCTAAAACCATAGGGTTTGGAAGCTTGGGTACTACTGCAATAGGTATTTTCTTCAGCACACCTAGTGCTTTCACCTGCAGCTCGTATACAGGGTATAGTGACATGCACCCATGTACACAGCGTATTTTCACATTTTGAACAGGCTGAATCACTATCCCTGATGCTTGAATTTGCCTCCACAGCGCCTTGGATAGCATTGTTTGCTCTGCGCCAGAATCAATCAAGTATCGCAGTAGTGGTGGCAATTCCCTGCACCTCTACCTCGATAATAAACCCTTCACGAGCTTTTTGTGTACTTCCTGCTACTAAGGCAGTCTTAAAACAATTTCTCTGTATATGCCCTTCTCGCCCACATTTAAAACACTTGCTAGGCTGAAACCTAGCCTTTACAGTCAGCATACACATTCTGCTTGCACCATATTGAAATTTCCCCTTCCTTTCTGATTCCGTTATTGCTGCCCCCTTTAAATCACTATTGCTTTCAAGCGGCATTGCCTTTGCCTGCAAGAAGCATTCCGTGAGGTCTACTGCCTCCTGTGGGGTCTTGCAGCTTTGCAGAATCAGGAAGGTCTTTATTTCATCGGGTATAGCGTTCATATATTGTTCTAGCACTAAGCTTTCTAGTATAGACTCTTTAGTCCTGTGTTCAGGATTAAGCCATTTATTCAGCAATGTGCTTATCCTATACACTAGGGCTTTTGGTGACTCACCCTGTTTTAACCTCAACCTCACCGCACGCAAGAGATTATGGTAGGCTAGCGGCGTAAGGCCTAGCCTTTCCCGGACCGCTTTCTTCACCTCCCCATAATTTCCAGCAAGGTCGGGTGGCATGCTCCTGTAGGCCGCCATTGCTTCTCCCGTAAGGGAAGCTGCGAATCTGATGGCCCAATATTCCTCTGGCCATGCACTCAACTGTGCTATCCTTTCAAAACTTTCAATGAAATTATCAATATCATCATTATCTCTTAACTGGCCAAAGTTAAACATAGTCTCTGCGCCAAAACTATGCGCAGCTATAGGAGCTAAACCTGGAGGTATAGACGGTTTCTCCTTTGGCATCTTCTGCTCAGCTACCCAATTTTTCAGCATGTCCAGGAGGGGTTGCTGCTGAGCCTGTAGGGCAGCGGCAGTCTTCTCTTGAAACTCTAGACTCAGGTCTCGTTGTCTTTCAAGTTGGGTTGCCATCCACTTGAATATTTCTGCTGCGTCCAGCGACATCTTCGGTATCTAGGAATGCAAACAGAGAGAAAAAAAACCCAAGTGCGATTCCTCACACACACAAAAAAAAAAAAAAAAAACTTTCCTTTTTTTCTTTTTTTTTTCCACTAACTGGCCAACACTCTCAGCCTTGTATCCTTTTCGTCTCTCAGGTGGATACCTATTACCTGGCTCAGGTGTTGCGTCACGCTTTCACAGCCTCGTTGCAGCTGGCACACCGATGCTGGGATTCTTCCTCTCAGGATGGTCTGCAATCGGGTCCTTCTTATAGTTGCTTCTCTGAAGTTTCTTCTCTACGCGGCACCTTGCGCATGCGTGCAGATCCTGCCAATGTAGCCAACTTGCGGCGACCCTGCCCGGCTTAAGGAGTTAAAGGCAGGAGCAGCCGCTGGTGCTTCATGAGGGAAGAGTAAAACCTTTACCCCAGGAATGCTGGGAGTTGTAGTTTCAGTTCTTCTCACTCCGAAATTAAAGAAACTGTAGTTGTGGGGTTTCTTGATAATAAGTATTTTATTAAAGCAAAGGATAAATGTTGCATCACATGGCAAAACAAAGGTGCTTCAAAAAGGCTAACAGAAAACTCAGAATAAAATGCAACTCAAAGGTATACTGCTGCTTTTCACTTTTCAGCCAAATTACTCTCTTTTGCCTCCAGAGGCCATTTGGGCTCACTGCAGCCTCTTACAGCCACTGTTTACTCTCACAGTGCTGGGGAAACATGTGCACATAATTAGAGCTTCTTTCAGCAGTGCAAACAACAGCTTTGTAACTCTCAGATCACAGACGGCAAAAGCATTTCCTTCAGCTTGACTTATCTATACAACAAATCGTACAGTCCATTTGTTCACAGCCTGGTAAGTCTGTATTATTCTCTGTTACTCCTTCAAGCTGTAAGGCATTACTAGCTTCTTGTGAAATTAGCTGTTGTCTAGCTTGCAACTCTAAGAATTGTTTAAAGCTTTGAAGAAGCAATTCAGCCTGTTCCTTGTGAGATAGGGTACTATCATCTGTTATAGAACTTCCCTTCTGCTCAAGGCTGTTTGTCTTCTCTTCTTGTAAGTTAAAGGCATCAGAATAATTGCTAGTCTCTTTGGCAATTGTTTCATAGATAGGAGAATTATCTTTACATTCAGCTTGGCAAGCGTGTGGCCAATTACTCACTTTTTGCAGAGCCCTTCTGTCTTCAGACGGCTCCAAGGTTCTCCAGCTGTTCTGTTTGTTGCTTTCTGGTACAAACGACACTTCAGAGAATGATGGCTCTCTCACCTGTGTTTGCCTTGAAGACTTTCTTCCCCAGGGCGGTGCCTTCCAACAACTATCCCATTCAAGGCTAAGTCCTCTCTCCGTGGGACTTCTGCTTACTTCCTTTGAATAGAAATGCGCAGGTTTTCTTCTTATGCCAGGTTCCCAAGTATCATTAGACTCTCCTCTGGCTTTCCAACCATCCTCTAGTTTCTTCCTCCTGTATTCCTTCCTGGGCTGCTTCTTCTTAAACTTTTTCCCATACTCGTACTGAGTCTCATCCTCCTTCGGAATCTCGTACTCCTTCTTTTTCTCCTTCTCCTTTTGCTTCCCCTCTCTCCTCTGCCCAGAGCCATGCTCTGGTTTAAAAGTACGTTCTCTCTTAGGCACGCCCCTTCTCAGGGCTGGGTGTGCCCAATCGGAACTGCAGGACTCCTCCCCTGGGCTTGTTTCCATGCTCAGCTCTGTGTAATAGAGTCTCTCTTTTTTCCTTGCCCTGTCATTTTGGTGTAAATCCTGCTGAACCTCAGGATTTTCCTCTGTCTCCATAGGCTCAGGAGTGCGCTGCTCACCACATATCATGCAATTTCTCTTCCTCCAGCTGGACTCTACCCCGCCACTTCACTTCTTCCTTGTTTATGTCCTCCCCCCCCCCCCCTCTCTACCATCATATGGCTGGAACAATCTTCTACTAATTGTTTCTAAAATCACCGTCTTACCTCCATGCTCTTCTCCTGGGCAAATTCAACTGACACGTCAATTCCCCTGTTAGGCCTCAAGACAGGGCCTTTGCCTCCCTCCTTGAAGATCTCTGTCATATGTAACATGTTCTTCTCCCCACTCATTTAGCAGAGTACACCATAGATCTCCTCATCACTTCATCCATCTCTCCCTTTGTTCCTTTGATGATGTTGATTTTCCCTCCTCCGTGGATGAACCATCACTGTGTCCTTTTCTCTTTGCATTTGCCTTTCCCGTCCTGTTATTCCCTCCCCATCTCAGCCATATCAGTTCAGGTGCCATATTTCACCTCTTACTCTCCAGCACTTTCCATCTGCCGATCAGCTCCTTCCCTCCAATTTTACCTTCTTGTACCCTGACTTGCAGGTCTGTACTTGGAATTACCTTCTCTCTACCACTCTTGATCTACTGGCCCCTCCCTGCCCCGTTCCGGCCTCTTGTCTCTTCCACTCAGCACCCCTGGTACCATTCTATTCTCTGCCTTCACCAAATCCATCTTTGCTGTGCCGAGCACATCTGGCATGCCCGGCCCACCCCTGATTCCCTCCATATCTTTCATCTACGTCATTGAGAATACTATTCCATAATCCATTCAGCCAAGCAGGAATATTACTCCAACTTGGTTCTTACATCTTCCAACTCCTCCCATCAGCAATATTCTGTATTCTGGTCTCTTTCTATTCCACATACTTCTTTGTCCTCACCTTTTATCCTGGAACCTGCCAGCCTAGCAGTTTTCTTTTCCAGTAAGGTCTTGTCCCTCTGCTCAGTGTTCCCATCCTGCCCACCTCCTGTTTCATCTACCTTCTCATCACCTCTCCTGCCATCGTCTCCTTCAGAGCTACCCCTCTCTCATACCTGGTCATCATTCCACTCATTCTCCACTGCCAAATTATCTAAGACACTTTCTTCCTCCTGGAGTACAACCTGTTCTTTAGACCCAATCCCTTCCATCTGGCTACTCAAGCTTTCTCTCACTCTTCTTTCCCCCATTCTAACAATGCTTGACACAAGTCTCTCCTCTGGCTGCTTCCCTGCCCCCTGGAAGCATGCGGTAGTCCATCCCATCCTTACGAAGCCCTCCCTTGACTATTCCATTTCTGCCAATTGGCACCCTGTCTCCAATCTTTCCTTCCCCTCCAAACTTCTCAAATGGTTTGTCTTTGCTCAGCTATCCACTCACCTCACTTCCATCAACACTCTTCACCCACATCAATCTGCTTTTTTGGCAGGTTATAGCACTGAGACTATACTTCTCTCCTTACTAAACAAACTTCACATTAACTGCAAACACGGTGACTTCACTCTTGTTGTTTCCCTGGACCTTTCTTCTGCCTTTGACCTTGTGGATCACTGCACCCTTCTCACATGTCTCTCTGATCTTGGCATCTATGGCACCCCTTTGTAATTGTTGCAGTCTTTCCTCACCACCCGTTCCTTTTCTCTTCTCTCCAATTCCTCTGCTTCACCTCCCATATCACTGTCCTTTGGTGTCTCTCAGTGCTCCATTCTGTACCCCCTTCTTTTCAAAGTGTTTCTGGCTCTCCTCTCCTTCTATTTCAACAATCTGGTTTTTCCGCTTACTACTACATTGACAATATTCTTCTTCTTTGCCACACTGACTCACCTCACCGAACTCTTGTCTAGCCCTCATCCACATCTGGATTACCTAGAACTACCTTTTTTGAACTTCTCCAAATCCACTTCCACTTGGATCACCTTTTGGGCACCTCTCCCTCTCTGACCCCTGGACCTCGACCGAGGGAGAGCCCTAGATGTGGTGTATATAGATTTCAGTAAAGCCTTGGACACCATTCTGCACAGAAAACTGATAAACAAACTGAGCACCCTAGGGATGGACCTAAAGTTACTGATTGGGTTAGAAATTGATTGAGTGGGAAGCAACAACAGATACAGATAAATGGAGCTCACTCTATGGAGAAGTGGGGTGCTGTAGGTATCTGTCCTTGGTCTGATTCTTTTTAAGATCTTTGTTAGTTATATTGCAGAAAGGCTGTTGGATAAGGTTTGCTTGTTTGTGGATGATACCAAAATCTGTAATAAAATAGACACCCAGGAAGAAGTAGATAACATGAGGAGGGATCTAGCTAAGCTTGAAGAATGGTCTAAAATTTTGCAGCTGAAATTTAATGCTAAAAAATGCAGGGTCATTCATTTGGGCTGCAAAAATTCAAAAGAGCGGTACAGTGGAGGGGGTGAGGTACTTCTGGCCACAAAAGAAGAGCTGGATCTGGGTGTAATTGTGTCTGAAGATCTTAAAATAGCTAAACAGGTAGAAAAGGCAACTGCAAAATCCAGAAGGATGCTTGGGTGTAAAGGGAGAGGAATGGAACCACAAAGGGTGAAAAGGTCAAATGGTGGAATAAGTCCCCTGTCCAGTCTGCCAATCCCGGACGTTGAGGACCGACCTCAGAATCAGCCCTGAATGTCCAGGGTCACACCCTCCTACCCCTGACTAAGCCTCCCAGTACAAATTCCTTGTTTTTATGGGGAGGTTTCTGCTGGGGATGGAAGGGGGGCGAATAGCAGGGATGGATGTCTCAAAGCGACGTCAATCCCTGCTAGTCATGTTACAGAATAGACCCCAAAGAGAATAACAATTTAACATAAATCATTAATAACATAAAACATACAGCAATAAAATATCTAATCATAAATAAAAAGAACAAATGATAAAACTATATATAAATAATATTAAATGTTAAAACAGAAAGCTGAACATAAGATGCAAGTAAACTGCAATATGCATATGTCAATAAATAAATGAGCTAAGAGAATAATAAATATGAATAATAGATAACGAATGAGAATAAAACCAAGTAACATCAATAGAACAATCAAATATACTCATGCAATAAAAATATGCACAATAGTACATACAGGCAAAAATTGTATACATCAGAAATGAAAGAGTAATCATATGAGGGAAGAACTAACTTGTATAGACACAAAATGTACTCAGGACAATAAAGACCTTAGGGGTATATTTACTAAATGGCGGTAAGGTAGCAAATGTAACGTTAGCATGTGCTAACGTTACATCAGTGACATTAGCTCGTGCTACAGGGCGTGTTAACATTACACACAGCATTAAGCAAACTATGGGGGCAGAGAGTAGGGGTCAGTGGGTGGGGAGTGGTTGGGAAACAGGCCCTGCTACATTACTGTCGGCACCTTAACACCAGGAACATTATAGCCAGTAAAAACCTGGGTGCACAGTGAGGGGAGAGAGCCTCTTTAAACGTATGCAATGTGCTGCACAGACAGGTGAGCCCAAGAAAGTGATAGTAGTGCACAATTTGCAGCAACAGCGTAGTGCCCAGGTATGAAAGGGCACTTTGTTGATGGTGCAAATAGTGCATAGGAGTGTGCAGGTGGAACATGCAGTGGGGGCTGTGGGGGCACAGGGCGGACCAGGTGGCTGCTTAGGTGGCACATATGAACAGAAGACCAGTAAATATGCAAGACTGGGTCTGACCAAGGTCCATAATGCCCTGTATCCTGTGACCAACAGTGTATGAACTATGGCACAGGTGTCTAGTAGGTACCCCAAAAAACACACATGATACACAGTGCCTGCAATGGGGCACGCAGTGTAAAGGTATGGCCCTCACCAGGGACCCTCCCCAGCAACTTGGCAAAAAATACTTGAAAACCATGACACTGGCAGCCTGTACTACATACTCAGGTAATGGAGTGCAGGGTGGGACGATGGGTGGAAGGATACCATATGTTCACATAGTGGTCCAGAATGGCCAACACAGCAGCTGCAGTGCACGTCCCCTAGTCCCACAGCAGTCAGATGGTATAGACAATTGAACAATGAATACCTCAGCCACTGCAGACAATATTTACAATACCTCAAACACAACACCACACAGCTGTCCCATCCCCAGGTCAAGGAGACATAACACTGCCATGTGATGATGGGGACCCTGGAGAGGCAGAGTGGTGGGGATAGTGATGTATGTTTATATTTATTTAACTTGATATACTTAACATTACACACAGCATTAAGCAAACTATGGGGGCAGAGAGTAGGGGTCAGTGGGTGGGGAGTGGTTGGGAAACAGGCCCTGCTACATTTCTGTCGGCACCTTAACACCAGGAACATTATCGCCAGTAAAAACCTGGGTGCACAGTGAGGGGAGAGAGCCTCTTTAAACGTATGCAATGTGCTTCACAGACAGGTGAGCCCAAGAAAGTGATAGTAGTGCACAATTTGCAGCAACAGCGTAGTGCCCAGGTATGAAAGGGCACTTTGTTGATGGTGCAAATGGTGCATAGGAGTGTGCAGATGGAACATGCAGTGGGGGCTGTGGGGGCACAGGGCGGACCAGGTGGCTGCTTAGGTGGCACATATGAACAGAAGACCAGTAAATATGCAAGACTGGGTCTGACCAAGGTCCATAATGCCCTGTATCCTGTGACCAACAGTGTATGAACTATGGCACAGGTGTCTAGTAGGTACCCCAAAAAACACACATGATACACAGTGCCTGCAATGGGGCACGCAGTGTAAAGGTATGGCCCTCACCAGGGACCCTCCCCAGCAACTTGGCAAAAAATACTTGAAAACCATGACACTGGCAGCCTGTACTACATACTCAGGTAATGGAGTGCAGGGTGGGACGATGGGTGGAAGGACACCATATGTTCACATAGTGGTCCAGAATGGCCAACACAGCAGCTGCAGTGCACGTCCCCTAGTCCCACAGCAGTCAGATGGTATAGACAATTGAACAATGAATACCTCAGCCACTGCAGACAATATTTACAATACCTCAAACACAACACCACACAGCTGTCCCATCCCCAGGTCAAGGAGACATAACACTGCCATGTGATGATGGGGACCCTGGAGAGGCAGAGTGGTGGGGGATAGTGATGTATGTTTATATTTATTTAACTTGATATACCGCTCTTCATTACACCAGAGCGGTTTACAAAATATTACAGTGGTGGGCACAAGCCTGACCAAGTATCCCTCTGGCCCACATGGAGCCCATGCCCTAGCTACCCACCTATCTTCATGTTGGCAGGCCTGGGACCATGCACCACCAACACTGATGGCACATGGGCATGTCAGCATGGTGTGGGTAAAGCGGGAGGGAGTGTCACCTGTATGCAGCTGACAAAAGCTTTGGCCATTTCCAGTGCACCATGTGCAATATACTATCTGCCAGGGTACTTCTGAAGGGAAGCATGCAATCAGCGTGGACAGTTGCAACAATATGGCAACACTGTGGTGCACCCCATACAGTTGCCGTATAAAGAAGTAGAAGGTCATGGGTTTGTGTCCTGGCAGTAGAGTTTGTTTTTCCATATCTCTGTGGCAACATGATAGCCCACAGTGCACGTACAACACCAACCTGTTCAGCTGACAAAAGCTTTGGCCATTTCCAGTGTGCTATGTGCCATATAATATTCACCAAGGTCCTTCTTAAAGGAAACATGCAATCAGCATGGATGGTTGCAACAATGTAGGAGTACTGTTGTTCACCCCATACAGTTGCTGTATAAAGAAGTAGAAGGTCATGGATTCTTGTCCTGGCAGTGGATTTTGTCCCCATGGCTACATTTTCTACCACAGTGCAGGTATAACACCATCATGTGCAACCACCAAAGAATTGGCCAACAAGGGTACAAACACCCACACAAACAAGCTCCACTATCCACATCTAGATCAGCACAGTGAGCAGCTGTCAACATCAAATCATACAACCTGCTCCCACACCCGCAGTTGGAATGGTTGCATTTGCCTCTCATGCCATGGCAAGATGGTCTTGTGGCAGATAGAAACCAGGATGGATGAACAAAGGCACAGTTGCTGGTGTCATGCTCACCTCCACAGGCAGAGTAGGGCCACACAGCATCTTGGAATGTGGAAGATGTTGTTCGCTGTGATGAAGCATGCATCTGCAGCATGAATGAGGCACATCAGCCAGTCTACTATGCAGCCCAGTCCCACAGTAGAATGTGATGCAAATGAAGGGGAGAGGATGCTGGGAAATACATGAAACAGCATCATTACCACAGGGTGCACATGTGTGAGAGGGAATGTACATGGAACAGATGGTTGAACATGTGATAGTCATCAGCCTGACTATGGTGCAAACAGCAGAGAATGTTGATAGGCCACCATCACCCTGACTGTGGTGTGACCCTGGATAGGCTATGCAGCCACATTGTGTTATACATTGATCAAAGCTACAGTTGTTTGTTTGATAGCTCATGTCATGCATCTGTTGTTTCAGGTCAGTGAGAGTGTCTCAGAGACATAAACTGCACTGAGCATATGTATTCTGTTTGTAACAGCAGCCTTGTGACAGCAGTGGTATGCACACATCTAATGTCCCTGGGTATGTTGATGCATGTAGGGTGATAGTTGCAACTGTCTTTGATTGGCCCTGTCGGGTGGTGATATCTCTAGCTATAGCAATGGGTGTGATATGAATGTGCAGCAAATGAAATGCCACATGAGCAGGGAAAGTGGCCACTGTTGGTGGCTGGACCATCTCTGTCAGCCATCATGGGGGGGGCCTCCACATCTTTTTGCCTATCATCCTCTTATAACAAGCCACATCATAGCTGAACCTGTTGCTGCAACCCAGTTGTCTAAAACAGGATATCCAACATTGTCCAAAAACTAGCATAAAAAGGACCCGCCTGCCAGAAAGGCCAAGACATGCCAACACCGTCCTATTACACACACCAGAATGCAATACAGATCACACATGCAGGCCAATAGCATCAATGTAGATCTGTGACTGAACCAAAGCTGTACGGGTAGTGCAATACTGATCTTGTGAACCAGGTGTCGTGTGACCCACTTCCCATTCATCGTGACCTCCACAACTGCTAGCTAATGGTCACTGATGCTGTATGTGTCATGAAGGGCTTGTAAACTCTTGCTGTCATGTGAAGGTACAGAGCCTCTGCTGGTTATGGAGGATATGCATACAACATGTTTGAATGTGCAATGCATCATGGGGTATGGTGGGATGAACGAATAACAGAACACAGAGCAGCACCAATGGTAGAATGAAAGGAGGGGGACTATGGGGCCTGTCCCTAAAAAATAAACATTAGCTAGGATGATGGGAGATGTGTGCATGGTACCCCATGGAAGTCCAGGGTGGGCAGCGAATGACCATATGCTGGCCAAAGGCAATCTGAGGGGCAAACACTGACGACCGATGTGGTAAGGCATAGAGGTATTACCTGGCACAAATGGATATTTTGTGATATAAACAGACATGCAGGAAACTAAAAAGATATTCTATACACACAGGCCTGTTATAGATGGCAAAGGAGTGTAATAAGTTGCAGTTAGTGCATTTGAAACCATGATCCTCTGTGTATTAGATAGTTGCACTAACCATTGGGCCAGCCCTCCACACCATATGTATTGCTACAGAGATATATCCCCATGTGTATGCAAAGGTACACATCCACCCACCCACCCACACCTATATAGATACATACATATAGATGTGTGTGGACCTAGGAAAGCATATATATGTATAGCTATAGAGGTAGATATGCTGTGGAATGTGTAGCCCAGTGGTTAGGGTAGCAACTCCACATCCAACACATCAATTGTTCAATCCCCACTGACATTCCACCTGAAACTGTCCTCCATTGTCCCTTGAGAAAAGAACTGCAGATGTTTTGCTATTGTGAACATGGCCCGTGGCATGCAAGATGCCATTCTGCAATTCGTTGTGCAGAGCATGTATAGTGCCCAATGTTGATGCGGCGTGGGGCATATGGTGCCGTGCGTGAGGTGATTTGCATGCTGTGTCTGTGCTAGGCAAAGGATGTTAGTTGCCGTGTGTGCCGCATCCACGCTAGGCGCTTTACGTGCCACTTTATGAGGACAAATCACGCATGGCACATAACGTCTCATGCCTAGCAGGGATGTGGCACACAAAGCGCTTTACACATGGTGCCATATGACCCATGCACTGCGTCAGTGCTGGGTGCTGTATGTGCCATCTTACGTGAACATGGTACACAAGGTGTGGAACATTAGGCGCCATGCATGCCGCATCCACCTTGGGCGCTTTACATGCTGCATTACGTGGATGTGGCATGTAAGGCGCAAGGTGTGTGGCACCGTATGCTAGGCGCATTATGCTGTGGCCCCGCAAGGCACTTTGCACAACTGTAGAAGGCACCATGAGGAGAAGTAATGCACACACATAAACTACTAGGGTGCACTGATGTGAACCCACCGTAGGGCACTTTGTGGCGCCACCACGAGACCAGGACATCATGACATTGTCCAAGAAAACCACCAGACAAAATGGTCACCCATTCCAGGAAGCCACCCTTCATAGAGGCAGATGTGGACTGTTGGGCAGGCTGATCTTCTGCCATCAACGGCACCTCTTTTCCTCCTCCAGCATCAGGCAAGACCTTTTCAGGGTCAAGCGTGCCTAGCACTGCCTCCAGAGGTGCTTGAATGTGCAGTCTGATTATATGAGAGGTACTGTAAGTACATGGGGACAAGTACCACAAACAAAGGAGCTCAATATAGCAGTTTGTAGGCAACACACATCATCTACTGGGCACACCATATACACAGAGGGTCCAGTCTCAGGTCTGTGAGGTAAACATCTGCGCATGACAGTATAGTGTGACCTCAGTTGAGGGGTAATTGTGACATCTACATGGGCTTGCAAGAGTAATGGAGATAATTGCACGTGTAGTACCCCACATGCCATGACCATAGCTTTGAAAATACTGCAGCTGCATGTATGTGCACCTTAGCCAAGAAGAAAAAAAGGAGTTTGCATGTGTATATACCATCCAGGCTCATGAGGTTGGTGTGACAACCCCTGATGTGCTGCCAGATGCAATTCTGATAGGGTATGTCCCCATCAGCCCACCACATCCAGCCTCTGGGTTTTTAAGACTGACCCTGGGGAATGTAACTTTCAGTGGGTCACATAAATCTGAAATCCATAGCAGTGTGTTGTATGTGGAGGATGGCTGTTGCCTGGCCAAGGCCATCTGAGATTGTGTACAATGGCATATTGAAGTGGTATGAAATGTATGTGTAGGATCACTGTACCAATGGAAGGTGAACCTCTATCCCACTCCCAAACCTCAGGCAGGGTCAGACAGGTTAGTGACATTTATAGTGCATTGAAAATGTATGCATCCCTGATGTCTCTGTCCTGTAGTGTCACCTTACAACCTTTGAAATCAAATGGGGTTCTGGGGGTTAGCATCATGTGATATACACTACATGCCTACCAATCAGGAGGTGCAAAACATCCCTTATTGTGACACTAACAATATTTGTGTATGTGCACGCCAATGTCTGGGGATTGTAGGACCACCTGTTGCTTCAATTTCAGTTGAATGTCTCCTGGGGATATGTCCCCATTAGCCTACCACATGTAACCACTGTGAGCACCAGCCATTCCCGTGGATAAACCAACCAAGCACCCTCAGGTGTGATGTGGTGCTTTGGTGTACAGCAATTGTCAGCTAATGCCACACATTATCTATTGGATTGAGTGCAGTGCTGTGACTGGGCCACTCCAAGACATATACCTCTTAGCCCATAAACAACTCCAGTGTAGCTACAGCAGTATGTGTAGGGTCAAGTGTAGGGATCTGTCATTAACTGGAACCACATATACGGTAGGTTACATGGGACTGAGCATGTGACACACATCATACCTAGTGGGAGTGTAAGTATAGCAATATGTTTATTTTGTGCCCAACTATACGGACCAGACTGTACATAGGTGTGACAAAGTGAGAGGGATGACCTTTGGTTGTGCCACTGTTCCCCACTGCAATCTGCAAATGTGCCATACAAGGTGTTTATAGCATGGTAACATAGCAATAAAGCAGATGATGGCAGATATGCACCTGTCTGGTTCATTTTCGTCTGCTGCCCCAGACCACTGCAATTGGTTTGGAGCGTTCTTTTTCAACATGTCCGTCAGAACCGCACTCTCTTCTGCAAAATGGGGAATGAAGCGGCGATAGTAGCCTATTAGGCCGAGAAAACTGTGCAATTGTTTTTTGGTCAGCGGCCTTGGAAATGCTTTTACACTTTCTATTTTATTTAATAGAGGCCTAACTGTACCCCGCCCCACCATATGGCCTAGGTATTTTACCTCCTGCCCAGCAAACATACACTTCGCAGGATTTAACTTAATGCCCGCGTGCCTCATTGCTCGCAAGACTGC
Organism: Ichthyophis bannanicus; assembly: GCA_033557465.1. Classification (NCBI taxonomy): domain Eukaryota; kingdom Metazoa; phylum Chordata; class Amphibia; order Gymnophiona; family Ichthyophiidae; genus Ichthyophis; species Ichthyophis bannanicus. The sequence goes on from CM066047.1 coordinate 75,747,182, forward strand.
TTCCACGTGAGGCAAATGTTGATCCCACCTGGAGCTGTGTATTATTATGTCATCCATGTAAGCGACGGCATATTTTTGGTGTGGGCGTAATACGAGGTCCACCAACCTCTGGCAGGTCGCAGCCGCGCCATGCAGGCCGAAAGGCATTCACCGAAATTGGAAAAGTCCTATGGGGGTACAGAACGCTGTCTTAGGATGTGATTCCTGAGTTAAGGGGATCTACCAATACCCCTTGGTCATATCGAGGGTAGTAAGGAATTTTGCTTGGCCTAAACGATCCAATAACTCCTCTATCTGTGGCATCGGATAGGCATTGAACCTGGAGATGGCGTTGACTCGTCGAAAATCTATACAGAACCTCATCGTCCCATCAGGTTTTGGCACGAGCACGATGGGGCTGTTCCAGGGGCCTTTTGATTCTTCACTGATCCCCATTTTAAGCATTTCTTTTACTTGGTTCACCACCTCCTGTTGCTTGGCTGTAGGGTCTTTGCCTTACCACCTCGCCGGGTGGGGTCACTATCTCATGGGCCACTAACATAGTTTCCCCAGGAACTGGTGTTAGGATGTCTGGGAATCCTTTCAACAGTTTGGTCAACTCTTGCCTTTGTACCCAAGACAGTTCTTCCCCCATTCGGGGCTCTGGGTCTGTCTTGCAGTCAGATAACTGCGGACCCAAATCCTCTCTTCCTTCTCTTCGAAGGTTGCGGTCAATCCTTTCACCTCCGCTCGCCCTGTAGACCCAAATCCTCCAGTCCCTCGGAGTGTAGTGGTCATCATGGGAACTTCTTCAAGTGGCGGAAGACCCACCCTCTCGCAGATGAGTTGGGCTATCCGATCCCCCATGTTTACTTTGAAGTCTTCCTTCCCAAAGTTAAAAAGTAACACCTTAACAGCTCCTCTGTAGTCTGGGTCGATGACACCCGCACCCACATCTACAAAATACTTCAGAGCTAGCCCAGAACGTGGTGCGATGCAGCCATAACACCCCAGTGGCATCTCCATTTGGAGGCCCGTATCCACCAAGGCCTTCCCCTGCCCCGGAATAACCAGGTCCACCGTGCTACATAAATCATAACAGACCGCTCGCTCTGAAGCACGCCTAGGGCTCCGCGCGTTAGGAGTTGTTCTGCAATACTTTAGGACAAACTTTGGCTTATTCTCAGACTCTTCCTTTTGGGGTGATCTTCTCTGTCCCTGCTTCTGCCCTTTCCCAAACAACGGACCGGGAACTGAGCTTACCCTGGCCTCGGCTTTACGTTGTAATGTGCTCTGTCCCTTCCTACCTCTATCCATAAGGGAAACCCCCAAGTCTTTCTGGAGGAGTAGATCCCCTACTGCCTCACCTGGAGATTCATGTTCCCCCTCTAGGGTCTTGGATTGCGCTCGGGTAGATATCATGCCTACCTTTGGATGTAGTCCCTCTTCCAAACCCTTCCTGAATTGGGGCCAATCCCTCCCCAATACCAGGGCGTGTGGTAACCTGGGCACAATAGCTACGAGAATTTCTTTCTTCATCCCTAAACCCTTTACTAGCACTCTGTGTATGGGATAAAATGAGGATGCCCCATGGATACACCTGATTTTCACCTTCCCGTCAGGCTGGTTTAGGACTTGTTTATAGCGAGATTCAATCTCCCGCCAGAGTTTTCTGGAGATCATGCTTTGATCTGCTCCTGAATCTAACAAAGCTTCTGTAGCAATGCCTTCTACTTCAACAGTCAAAAGAAAACCTTCCCTAATCTCCTTAGTATGGGCAGTTATCAAGGCAGTCCTCGCTCTACAATCCCTTTTCAGGTGTCCCTCACTACCACATGAAAAACATTTCTTTCATATAGAGTAGTTTTTAACCATTGGCATACATATTTTCATCTCATCCCCCTTTGGCCTTACCTTCCTTTCTGATGATACGGAATCTGCCCTTCTGGAAACACCCCCTTTCTCCTGGCCTGCTAATTCCGCTTCCATAAAGAGCTCGGCCAATAAGGTTGCTTCATTGGTGTTCCGGCAGTTTTGTAAAATCAGGAAGGTTTGTATGTCCTTTAAGACTGCGGCCATAAATTGTTCCAGTACAATGCTGTCTATAATGGACTCTATGGTTCTAGCCTCTGGTGTTAACCATTTTAATACCAAGCTCTTAATTCTTTGACAGAGAGCTCTTTGTGTCTCACCAGGCTTAAATTTACTATCTCTTAAGAGATGATGATATACCATGGACATTAAGCCTAGGCGGTCTGTTATAGCTTTTTTCAGCTCCTCATAATCGTTAGCCAAGGCTGCAGGCATGACCCTGTACGCCACCAATGCTTCTCCGGTAAGCGAAGTGGCCAGGCGCATGGCCCATTGCTCCTTAGGCCATCCGGTTATGTGTGCCACCCTATCAAACGCCTCTAGAAAGTCATCTATATCATTATTCTGAGTTAATTGACCAAATGAAAATGTCTCGCTAGACTGTAACCCTAGCCCATGTGTGTGCAAAGCTCCTATGGAACCTGGAATTGTCCGTGCTGGTTCTGCTGCTTTCTCCTGAGCTCCCAGCCACGCTCCCATCATGTCCAAAAGAGGCTTCTGCTGTGCCTGCATCACTGCAGCAGTTTGCTCCTGGACATCTCACGCTGTTTCTCAAATTGTCCAACCATCCACTGTAGTAGCTCCTTACATTCCATGGCTACTTCTGTGCTGCAACAAGAAAAGACAAAACACCACCAAGTGCGGTACAAACAAATATATCTGCTCCTTCTCTGGTTTTCTACCGAACACTGCTGCACCCCTGTACAGGTATCCTTTAAAACCCCCTTATCTACAGGTTACCTGATACAGGTGTAGACTCCAGCTTATCAGAAATGAAGGTCACTGCTTGTCTTCCGTGACTCCAGCTTTTGACCTCAGCTGCAATTCACCTTTTAATCCTTATCAGGGTTTCGGCAGTTAACACTGTCCTGTGTTGAATTCTTGAGTGGTTGTAAATCCTGGCGCATGCGTAGAAAAAGATCCAAAAAACTACGCCACCTGTGGGGGCCCCTTGCCCAGGCAACAGCCTATAGGCCTAGGGCTGCACTTGTTAGTCCTTTAATTAAGGAATTTTTCCTCATCCAGAGCCGGGGCTGCTTGGATTTGTAGTTGTGTTGTTTAGAAAAACCAGTAGTGTGGAGACCGAGGGTTTACAAGGCAAAACACAGGAATTTTATTTCTTTTTCTAAAGAGCATTAAGGCTCAATGCAAAACAAGCAGGATTTTCTCTCCAAACAATAATCCACAGGCATTTATACCAAAGAAACAATGGAACTGCTTTTGGTAGCTTTTTAACATGTGTCGCTGTTTTCAAACCAATTCAGCAATCAAACATGGTTTTCTCTTTTCTTCAAACCAAACGGAATATCCTCTCTTCAGCAAACAGGGTTCTTAGCATTCCTGGCTAAACACAATTCTCCCTGTTTTCCCACTGCCTTTTAGGACGTTCAGGTTATAGACTTTTTCCTTTTTATCCAGGAACTTTTATTCTGCCTTCTGGCACAGAGAACAGTCCATTAATGAATCTTCAGACATCTCATCAGATTCATAACAGTCTACCTGCATCTCCTCAGGACCTGCGTCTGGTATGTCTGGCTCTAAGCCAGCATGAAAAACTTCAGGCTTAATATTCTTTAAAAGTTCCAGAACCTTTCTCCACTGTGGCTTTTCCCTATGCAAAGGGTTTCCACCGGGAACGTGGAGATTTTTTTCTTGCATCAAATGACACAATGCCTCTAACTGACTCACGGCACTTTTGGCTACACTTTTATTCACGCACCTTTTGGGAAGTTGCAGCTTGTTAGCTGGTTCAGGAACGGTTGGCACTGCAGCCTGACCCTTGTCAGCACTTCTCTCTGGCAAAGCTCTCCTAGTTTTAAAACCAATTGCAGTTTCCCTGCAATCCTGGCTTTCTTTCTGACTAGGGCTTTCACCTCTGAGATTCCCCAGGACGTCTCCACCATTCTCCTCCACAGTGAACTCTCTGGGCCTTTCTCTGGTGCTTCTCTCCCCACTGAATTCTCCAGTGTTCTCCCTGGTCAGCTCTCTCGAGTGCTGCTTTGTGTGTTCCTTCCTGTACTCTTTCCTGTCCCCCTTCCCTTCTGTTTCCCTGGGTTTATAAAAGTGTCTCTGAACTACTGTGCACTGCCCTTCACCCAGGTGTCTCTCATTAGATTCCAAGCCTGCCCTTAGATTAGCAGAGCTTGGGTGTGTCCTGTCCTCAGTAGCTGCGTGTTTTTTCCTTTGCCTGCACTTTTAGAGCTACTGAATCCCTGCCTGTCTCTTTCCTTAAAGGTAAATGTCTGATTTTCTTCCAATTCCATGGGCTCAACCATACTCTCCTCATCACAGTAGGTGTGTCTGCTGATCTGCGCAGGTCAGCCCTACCCATGTCCTGGCTCAGGGGTGTACCCACTCAGGGACGGCCCAAGGGGGGTGCGGGGCCATGCGCGGAGACTCGGTGCGGGGCCTCATTTGCATAAATGGCCTTATTTGCATAAATATTTGCATAATGTTACCATACACTAACTTTTAGTAAACGTCTCTTAATGCGTGTATGGATAAAGAAAGACTAAAAGATTTCTACATTACTATAATCCAGTGCCAACCGCCAGGCACATTAGGACCTACTACAAACGCTGCCCATTTAGAACCCATAGCAAACCCGCCGTATCCTGACAGCATTACCAGGACTCACAAAGCACCATCCCTACCTATCAAAAGGCAACACTGCAAATATTAAACCAATACATTTCAGAGAATACTGGGGAAAGAGAACAAGTGGCAATGTCAAATAGGAATTACATAAACAGAATACCTCAGCTCAGTTACACATGCAGAACATAGACCATCACCAAACAAGGAATCACAATTTAGAAACAGGAAGGCAATAATTAAACTGGGAACCCCAAAAGCCAAACTTGGAATGTACAACAACACTGTAGAAATAAAACTATAAATTAATTTCCTCTTGTACCAAACAAAGCGCAGACGTTAATGCTGCACATTTCCCAGAGCTTTCATATTCCAGTTAATAAATTCAAAATAAAGAGATATCTTTCTACCTTTTGTGCATTTTTTTTCAGTTGCAATTGCTCCAGCCACTTTCTTCTGGTTTCTTCATATTTTCTGCTAACTCTCCATCGTCTGCTGTCCATTTGTCCTTTCTTCTCTCTTCTAGCTTTTTTTCCATTCTCTCTCTCTACATCTGCTTTAACATACAAATCTTTCTCCTTTTGCTCTTTCCTCATTCCTATTTCATCCACTCAAAGTTTACCCCTCCATCCTCAATCCCCACTTACTCTCCCAATACCCGGCCAATTATAGATTTTTCAATCCCTCCCACACAAAATATTTTCCCCTCATCCATTTTACTCTCCAAGCCCCATCCCATTCTAATCCTCCCCCAACATCAGCTCCCTTCTAGTTCCAGCCTCACCCAGCATCCATTCCCTTCTAGTCCCTGCATCAGCCCCATTTCCAGTCCTAGCCCCCCCATCAGCCCATTTCACGTCCTATCTCCCCCATCCAATTCCAGTCCAAGGCCCCTCAACAGCGCATTTGCACTCCAAGCCCCCCCATCAGCCCATCTCTAGTCATTTCCTAGCTCCACCATCAGCCCATGTCAAATCCTAGCTCCCCTCCACTCAGCCCAATTCCAGTCCAAGCCACCCATG